>LT855427.1:973266-1008862 GCA_900184765.1 Hymenoscyphus fraxineus | reverse complement strand
GAGGGTTTTTGGGAGGATTGGTGGGGAGGAGAGTGGGAGGTTGTAAGGGGGTATTAGGTTGTTGTGTTATTAAAAAGGCGTGTTGATAGGATCATGGTGCTTTACGTTAATAGTGAACGATAAGTGCAAATAGTAAAGTCTCTGCTATTACTCTTCGAGTTCATATATCTGAAGTACCCCCCAACGTCAAATCCAATCAAATTCAATTTGCCTTACACATATAAAATAATTATACACCCATGATTCGAATATGCCTATGTAGTAGCTTTACCTATATTATAAATTTAAAAATCTCAATAATAGAAACAACATCAGGATTCAGATATAAGAACTCAACGAGTAAGATTCCTCCTCATTAATCTTAAAGAACGTTGTCAAAAAAATATTGTCCTACAAGTTTGAAACAACCCAGTGAGTTGAATGCATTTTCGTATCCAATGATTCCCAATTCTCAGAAATTCACGTTACCTCGTTTGTTGAAAAGTACTGTCCTACAAGTACAAGCTAGGAACAACTTGGTGACTTGAATATATCTTCGTACCTATCCAACGAATTCCAATTCTCAAAAATCCAAGTCAAGAAAAGTCATTGATTTAATCTAAATGTATCATCTGTATAATCAAATATAATACTGTACAACGCCATACACTTTACATGTATCGTATCCGTAACTCCTGATACCCAAGCAGTGCACCCATATATATGTATCCCTTTTCTCATCTATAGACAACACGGATATCCGTCCGCCTCTCCATCATTCATGAGATGACTCCTCGCTCCGCCATCATCTTCGAGATAGAAACTACTTCCTCGATATCGTCCCGTCCCATCTCTTGCATTCGCTACGGTGCTACTAAATGCACTTCCCGTAATGCCAAAGAAGAAGCTGCCCATCATCATCACCCCCATATCAAGCGAACCCAGGAAATCGAACGCTAATGCATCCATCCTTTTCAAGAGATCCTCTTTGTTTGGGGACTTGGAAGCAACGTCCCATTTATGTGTAACTTTCCATCCTCTAGCCGCACCTGCTTCGACAAAGGTCTTGACTTGACCCTTGTCACCACAAGCTAGATAGACAAGTGGTCTTTCGGCATCTGGGGAACCATACTTGACCCATGCTTGGTCCAGAGCGTCGAGGTCCACCGCAAGTTGATCTTCGGGAGAGGACCAAATCGTGTCGTTCTCAGCTCTAAAATGTACGCCGTAATAGGGACGGTCGATGAGCGAGAGCAATTCGTTCACGATGGTGCGAGTATCCTCTTTGAAACGCATCAGACTTCCAATCTCGTTCCAGAGTTTTAAATCGTGCCCCGTGGGATCATCTGTGATTCGATAGACGAGGAACATGGCGTGGATGTGAACCACGGTAATTCCATCTGTATGTTCTGGAGCTGGCACCTTTTCAGCCTCTTCGCGAAGCTTTGCGAGTTCGTCTTCAAGAAACGGCTGAAAACGTCGTCCAGGCCAGTAATAGGAGGTGAACATTCGATAGCCGGGTGCTTTCCCTATGTCAACCTTCCAATCGTATTTCACCCGGACATCCTTGTTGAGTTGCTTGATACGAACAATCTTCATCTTTGGACACGCTTGGCCCAAACTCTCAATGAGATGTTCCGCATCGAACCATTCTCCATACTCATGATAGGCTTTTTGGTTCTCGGTATTGAACTCCTTCAAATTCGTCGAATCGCGTAGAGGCATGCTGGGAAGGACCAGATGCGAGCCCGAATCCAGAGCATACTTGAAGCAGACTTTCAACTGCGACATGATACTCGTGAGACCGGCAAACATCTCACCGCATTGCAAGTAGACTCTGTCCTTCTCCTTCTCCTCCCATGGGATGCGATCGCAGACATGTTTGATGGTGGGGAAATCCAATGCTGTTGATTTCTTGGAGGAAAAGGCCTGGTGGAAGTATTCTTGGGATTCGGCAGGTCTACTTGTAGTGGTCGAGAGTTCGTGAGAAACCTCGTGAGAAGGAGTCGGTTTGGCGCTAGAAGGTTCGGAGGGAGGAGCAGCCGGCTCTGCTTCAGCTGGAGATGTCAGATGCAAAGCGGCGCTGTAGGTGGTGACGAAACCTAGATTCCGACTGGCCAAGGCGATGAGGACGAGGAGGAAGACAAAGGTGCTGGTGAGCACGACGTTTCTTCGGGTTATCGACATGGTGATGCGATTGACATCAGGAACGGAGCCGGAGATGGTGACGGAGGGCAGCAATCGCAAGAAGATATGGATGGATACTGTAGGTACCTAGCCTAGGTACTTATTACGACTACTCGTACGCCAGCCTGCCAGGGCTCAGTGCCGCAGTGCGGGTGCAGGTTCGCATGAGCATAGGCCACTTCAGCAAAATGCGGATTGACACGAAACGAAGCCGCATCGAGTACGGGAGATACCTACTTGGGTAAGGAGGGAAGTACCTGTACCGCGTTGCATAGGGATGGGAAGGGGAAGGGGGAAAGGGGGAATCATTGACGCCAATATTTTTGTTCAACCAACAACTTCCCCGAACCGCCTCTCTCCTTGGCAGTGCGGAGGGGTCACCCAAAAAGGACATCTCATCTTGGTCAACCCGGCGTCGATGCGGATGACGAAATCTTCTATATATAATATATATACTATATATACTATATAACCAATGAGACGAGACGGTTCCAAGGTTGACTCGTGTGCGCGACGGAAGAGTACAGTAATCTACTAGTTGTTGTTGGTAGATCCCGCTGGTTGTTGTGAGCTACCGATACCATGGGAGAGTTCCGTAACAGTAGCATTGGGTGGTACTTAGCATTGGGTGGTACTACTGTACTATAGTACAGTTATTGTGATTCAGGCGTGGGTGCCCAGGTGGTTTGACGGTGGCCGAGGGTGGCATTGCATCCATGATACCAGTGCTGTACTCGTACCCTCGACCTACCTACGTAAGATCTTACAGTCCGCATGTGATGTCACTGAGTTGAGGACCTCGGGAGTGTCACCCAGGTCCCAGGAGGTTGGTTATACTCATGTACCTAGGTAGGTACGAGTAGAGTGTGTCAGTGTGATATTGTTATGCTGTAGTATCTACCTGCACTGAGCCACCTATACCTCCGTAGGGATTCCTAAAGGCCATGCAGGAATCCCATGCAGAACTTGACTACAGAGTAATCGCAGTGAAAGGTATAAGCTTACCTAGTATGCTTGTGCTTGTCCTTGTTTTGAGTCTGATCGTCCGACTGTCTCTAGAAAGATACTACACTAGTAGTAGATTGAAAGGGGGTGTACAAGTACTTGAGTAGAGCCATTGAACCTAGGCTACGACTAGGGTGTCCTTCGACCTGCAAACTGCTTCTTTCTAATACATACGGAGTATACACCTCTAATACATTTACACCTTCTAAGTTTGTGTTTCATACTCCCACTTCATCAAGAGAGTCTTCTACTCACGGTAACTCACCCCTACCTTGGTAGTCTTCTATTTCTAGACCAACTACTCGTAGGTGGTTCGTTTTGAACTCTCTACTGTACGAAAGTACTCGGAGCAATACTCAAGGTAGAGCAATATTGATGTTTACCTAAGCACTTACTAATGCTAGCAAGGTTTCAATTATCACCAATGCCCAATACACACTCTCTCAATTGCACCTGGATACCCAGGTATAGAGGAGAGTCAAACCATTCTGTGGGTACTGGAGACCTGTGCCAGTATAGATTGATATAGCTGTCCAGATATACATACATAGATACAGATATGGATTTATATAACTATACGAATATCTCCGAAAGTTGGTTCTGACACTGCAACTACTGCAAGCCCCTGCATCTGCACCTGCATCGAATGACCATTGCTCCCCCTCCACTGGCTCCTTCACCCCATCATTGAACATTCACACCACGAATCCCCGATGAAGGGTCAAGTTGCATACGTGCAGACAGTCGGCAGCAGCAGCAGCAGCAGCAGCAGGTCTTGCCGTAAAAAACACTCCTACCGACATCCTCTTATCTGAGGCCATTCCTCCAAGGTGTCCCCTCGGTCGCTTGACTGCTGTACCTTTCCTACCACTTTACCCGGTGGAACTTTCCTCGGCGAGTCCCTTCCCCTCCATTTGCACGGGCAGGTACGATTCGTACGAAGGTTGTGTTGGATGCTCGATTGGGAAGCCTGAACCACTTCCAGCCCTCTCCAATATATGACTTTCCCATTTCTCACTCACGGCGCGAGCTTGTTCTCGTTTAGGCCGGTCGTCGCCCCGCGAGTGAGAGTGAGGCAGCTGAGGCCGACTTTAAGAACACATCTTCGCTCGCTATCACATTCACCCTCCTCATACCCTTCCCGGCACCCTTGGTACCCTTCCCGGCACGTTCGTCACAACTCGGCAGTGTTTCATACCTGCACAAAAGACCACATCTATTTTCGAGCGCGACTGAGAGCTTCCTCAGCTTCCTCACCACAACTACATCCTCTTTCCTACCGCCCATTCTCCCCGAGACTTTTTCCAATGGCTACTCTCACCAAAACAGAAACTCGCGCGCATGCGCACTCACATCATCACCACCATGATAATACTTACCTGGTGTCCAAGAACAAGCAAGACCCTGGCGTGCGGATAACGCGAATTGGCCTCTACACCAACTTGTTAATGGCCATCGTCAAGGGTATTGGAGGTTACGCGTTTAATTCACAAGCAATGATTGCAGATGCATGGCATAGTCTGACAGATCTGGCCAGCGATATCCTAACTCTAGCAACCGTCTCATGGAGCTTGAAGCCCCCAACGACGCTATTTCCAACTGGGTTTGGAAAGATTGAAAGCTTGGGATCATTAGGTGTCAGTGGTATGCTGTTGTTTGGAGGGTGCTTCATGTGTTTTAACAGCTGCGAAATTCTATACGCGCATTTCTTCTTGGATGCTCACGCTGCCGCGGAAGCAGCAGCGCATTCTCATGGCCATTCTCATAGCCATGGATCCGACGCACCTAGTCTTCATGCTGCCTGGTTAGCATTGGGTACCATTCTAGTCAAGGAATGGTTATATCAAGCCAGTAAGCTCTTTCTACCATCGGCCCCTTCTATACCAAAGCTAACCATCTTCAGCAATGAAAATCGCAAAAGCACGAAAATCCTCTGTCCTAGCTTCCAATGCGATCCATCACCGAATTGATTCTCTCACCGGAATTGTAACTCTAGGTGCCATTCTGGGCGCCAATTTCTTAAACGAGGCTGCGTGGCTGGATCCTGTTGGAGGACTGTTGATTTCTTTGATGGTGATCAAGGGAGGATGGGGAAACACCGTGGAAGCACTATACGAATTGGCTGATAAGGGTATCGACGAAGAAACAAAAGGTTCAATAAATAAAGCAGCAAACAAGAGATTGTCAAGCCTGGATTCCGCATCTCAAATCGAATTGCGCGAGGTGGAAGGTGTAAAGTCCGGACAGAACTATCTTGTGGATTTACAAATCGGAGTACCAAAGTCCTGGAGCCTTGAACAGATACGAGAGGTTGAGGAGAATGTTCGGGAGGCTGTCGGGTCGAGTGTTCGTGGTGTTCGTAGGGTGAAGGTGCGCTTCGTTCCCAAAGACGATGCTTCTGCTTCACTATTTGATGAATTCATCAGTGGAGATGTGGAGGTGAATCCAGAAGAGCATGACCATGATCATGGACACGATCATGACCACAGCCATGGAAAGAAGGAGCTATAGACCAGAGGGGTACGTGTAGATATCAGATGTTAGAAAAGTTGTCCAAACGGGCGCGGGTGGGACGGCGTTTATCAGTCACAGAGCTTTGTACTCTCGTGGCATCGGTTACACATTTATCATGTCCAGAGTCGCATAGAGGATTTGCATTTAGCATAGTATCAAGAAGGGGGTCTTTTGGAAGTTGAAGAACACACAGGGTTGGATTGTTCAAGAGGTCGTGTTACGATAGCAATTTGATATGATATATATGTACGAGTAGACTAGACGAACACATGGTTCTAGAATTCATTTCTGGAGAGCTCCCCTCCTTGCCTCTTCACTGTTTTTGGTTTCTCTTCACTCTGATTCGTGCGGGTACATACTTTCAGTAGTCTGAACTATCTTGGGAAACGCCACAACGGGTTTCACTTCATTTAGCCTAAAGTGAATTATTACTAGCATTCATCTAGTGTGCTGTAAGTGAATCTGCAGGCGGTTGGCTGCGGGCCGGGATTAAAAGTTCCGCTGACGGCTCCGACTCGTTTTATCAATTTTTGGTCTGGCTTTAGAATGCGGCTCTTATCTAATCGCAGGATGCCAGGAGCCAGGGATTGTGGAAAAGGCTCAGGCTCAGGCTGCTTGATCGCGTCCAACTGTCGCCAGGCTGCTCAAAGGTTCATCTGCATACAACATTCAACATGGCTCCGGAAAGTCGTTCTGAAGCTGCGCCACCTACGCCAAATACCTCCAACGCTCCTCCAACTGGACCTCACCCATCATACATCCAGGTCGCAAAACCATACCTGTTCCAGCAGCAACTCCAAAGCCAACTAGTTGCTTTGGGCGCAAACCCTACTCGCGAGGATAACTTCAGATTACAAGGTGTACAATGGATCAATGAGGTTCGAACGGCTTTACAGCTGTCAGTTGCTTCGTTTCTGCTTCTCTGGTTCACCACTGATTCCAAACAGCCCGGTACGAACGTTCTGTACAGCCTGTGTCTACTTTCATAAATTCCGCCTTGCTCACAAAGATACGGAATACCAATTCCACGATGCCGCCGCCGCTGCTTTACTTACGGCATGCAAAATCGAGGATACCTTGAAGAAGTCTAGGGAGATTCTTTGTGCGGCGCATAATGTCAAGGTTTCCATAAATGAGCACTTGAGTCCGGATGATCCTGTTTGTATACCATTCTTCAGGGAGTCGCATAAACTAAACATAAATTCCAGACATTCGAAAATTCCTCGAAAATAGTTATCGGTCTCGAAAGACTTATGTTAGAAGCCTCCGGGTTCGATTTCCGTGTACGATTTCCTCATAAACACATCATCAAACTCGCAAAGGAGGCGAAGATCAACAAAGAGGTGGCAACGGTTGCTTATAACATTATGTTGGATCTATACCGAACTTTTGCTCCATTAAAACAGAGCTGTGCTGCCATGTCATTTGCTTGTATCGAACTCGCTACTTTACTTCTGGAGACACAAGAAAAGAACATTCGGGGCGAACGAGCGCCTTCCTACCGAAGATGGCATACCAAAAGAGCCGAGGTTGTGGAAACAACGTTGGATCTGCTTGAGCACTATACTCATTTTCAAAAATCTTCTCCGGTTGGAATGGCATATCCGATTGAGAAATTTATCAATATTCGAATACAGGTCAATCAGGAGCTGGAGAAGGAATACACCATGGAGCGTTTTACAGAACACCACGAAGTCCCCAAGACAAACGGGATCAAATCAAATATCAAAACACCCAAAACGCCAATTACTCCAGCTAGTCCGTCTGACCTACGAGTTAATGGTAAGGACGTTGCATCTCCGGCAACACTCAGTCCACGTTCCTCCGGGTCAAATCGTAAAGGCGCGGGCTATCGTGGGCAAGAAGGAACTATTCGCTTCATGTTGGATCCAGAAAAAGCAAAGCAAGAACGGGATACAGTAGCCGAGTACTTCAAGGTGGAGTACGAAGAATATGAAGTAGAAGTGGAGGAAGCCATCAAGCCCGAAAGACCAGAGTACAGAGGGCCTCCGAGAGAACGGAATGGTTATCAGGGACACAACGATCGATATCAAAATAATTACAAGCGGGTTCGTAGATGAAATGATTGAAGGATTATGGCGTTATTTGGCAGGGAGGTTGAAGGTTCGGATGATATGGCGTATGAAATGATACCACCAAATATGAGAGTGTAGTTGAACACTCTTACGTTTTTTGTCCCTCTGACAGGCTTTATGTGACTGCTCGTTTTTTACTATATCGACACACTGCTTTTCTCTGTTGACTACATGTCGCCCCCCTAAACCTTGAGGGTATTGATGCAGTTATCCTGCAGGTGTCTTCGCTTCACGCCGAGTGTTGGGTGGGATTATTGCCGGTACCTAGACCAGAGTAGCAAAAGCGTGGGGGGTTTGTGTGCAACCTGAAGTTACACCATGAAATTTTTGAAAGATAACCATTGTTCAGAGTACACAATGTTCTAGAAGCGTGCTTAGTCAATGATATATGCCCCTCCTTCTCCAGAGTTCGTATTCACGATGTGCCCAGCGGCAGCGCGGGGCTCCGGTTCTCCTCCGGGGAAGCGAGGTTCTGTTGGGCGATGGATGGCCAGGTGGGCTGGCTGGCAAAAAAGCATGTCCAGCGAAAGTTTTATTGAACGCATGAGTACCTTCTTCCCTGTCGTTGATCCCGCGCTGCGTTGATAGGTAGCTCTTGCTACTTCTCTAGGTTAAATCGTGAGATTTCAAATTTCTTTGGGAAAGTCGCTTTGAGTGGCGTTGGCTGTGCAGCTCCGCTCTAGACCGCTGTCTTGTCAGTTGATAGCTGCTGCAGTATAAAAGATTCTCGAGGAGGGTTCTTTTTACGTCGACTTTCTGAGGGAGAGAAGAACATTCACGAACGGCTTTTTCAATCTTTCGATTAGACTCTCGAGGGATAAAGAATTATTCGGACATCTCGGATTTACCATCCAAAATGTCAACTGCAGATGGACCATTGTATCTGGGTTTCGATCTTTCTACTCAACAACTGAAAGGTAAGATTTAAACCTCGTCTCACCGCCCTGATCTCGGTCAACCTTACTGACACACTTTTCTAGCCATTGTCATCACATCCCAACTAAAGGTTCTCTACGAAGCCAAAGTCGATTTCGACGCCGACCTGGGTAAGTATGGCATCCACAAAGGTGTTTTCGTCAATGAAACCGAGCATGAAGTCAATGCTCCCGTCGCCATGTGGTTAGAAGCCATTGATCTCGTTCTCCAACGACTTCAAGAGAAAGAAACCCCTTTTCATCGGATCAAGGGAATCTCGGGTGCGGGGCAACAGCATGGTAGTGTGTATTGGAGTGCTACAGGAGAGGAGCTTTTGGGTAATCTGAATCCACGTGAGAGGATTGTTGATGAGCTTGCGGAGAAGGCTTTCTCGCATCCGCTTAGTCCTAATTGGCAAGATGCTAGTACCCAGCGGGAGTGCGATGGGTTTGATGGGATCCTTGGGTCGAGTGAGGAACTGGCTCAGGTGACGGGCAGTAAAGCTCATCATGTAAGTCGCTTTCCTTGGCTTCAGGAATCAGGCAGTTTTCTGTTGGATTGGTGGGTTGCACAACCTTTGCTGACGGTACCTCATTAGCGATTTACCGGACCGCAAATCATGCGCTTCCGGAAGAAGTATCCGGAGGTTTATAATGCTACCTCGCGTATTAGTCTTGTATCGTCGTTTCTGGCATCCATCTTTCTTGGACGAATTGCCGAGATTGATATAAGCGATGTTTGTGGTATGAACCTTTGGGATATCAACGCAGGGAAATGGTCTGAACCACTACTCTCCCTCGCGGCAGGAGAAGATGGCCTCCAAGAGCTTAAAATAAAACTTGGAGATGTGAGAGAAGACGGAGGTGGAAGTCTAGGAAATATCTCTCCATACTTCGTCACTCGCTACAATTTCTCTCCAACCTGTGGAATCGTCCCCTTCACAGGCGACAATCCAGCAACCATCCTCTCGCTTCCCCTTCGTCCCCTCGACGCTATCGTCTCACTCGGAACCTCAACAACCTTCCTCATGTCCACTCCAGCCTACCGTCCTGACCCCTCCTATCACTTCTTCAACCATCCCACCACACCAGGTCTATACATGTTCATGCTATGCTACAAAAACGGCGGACTAGCACGTGAAAAGATCCGTGATACCCTCCCCAAGCCTCCCCCTGAATCTAGCGATCCATGGACCACATTCAACGAAACAGCCCTCTCCACTCCACCACTAGGACAAAACACCCCCGCCGATCCCGCGAAACTAGCACTCTACTTCCCCCTCCCAGAGATCGTACCAAATGTCCGCGCTGGCACGTATCGATACACCTGTTCCTCAACCTCCACCTCCCTCACCCCTCTTCCCCAAACCGAGACCTGGCCCGTAGACTTCGATGCCCGTGCCATCCTCGAATCCCAAATCCTCTCTCTCCGTCTCCGCTCCCGCAACCTCGTGCAAGGAAGAGACGGCCTCCCCCCACAGCCTCGACGCATCTACCTCGTCGGCGGTGGATCGTTTAATCCCGCCATCGCGAGGGTCGTGGGCGATGTCCTTGGGGGTGTGGAGGGCGTGTGGAGACTGGATGTTGGTGGGAATGCGTGTGCGTTGGGTGGTGCTTATAAGGCTGTTTGGGCGACNGGGGATGTTTTGAGGGCGCAGGGGAGATGAGGATTTGGAGGGGGTTTGGGCTTTCTTTTCTTTTCTTTTCTTTCTTTCTTCATTTTTTTCTCTCTCTTTTGTGTTGGTTGGGCGTTGAGGGGTTCCTTTTGGGACAGCAAGTAGTTGTTTTGCGGCTTTTCGGTTTTTAGATTAAGGAAAATACCAGTGTTGATTATTTGGAGTTTTGTCCTTTCCTTTCCATTCATTCCTATCCTATCCTATCCTATCCTTTCCTAGTTTCTCTCACACTTTCTTTTCTTAGAGCGGGAGAGTGGAATGGCATGTCTCCCTTTCCACTTTCCCCTTTCTCTCTCTTATTGAAGTGTATGTGGTGAACTCCATTCCTCCTACTTATCAAAGGATACGTAATGAGATCTTTTTGTGACTGGGTTTCTGTGATTATAGTGAAGTTATTTATACACTTTCTTTTACTAGTATTTGTCTTACCTTCCCTTTCCTCTATAGATTCAATTATTAGATTTCTTTCACACTTCAAATGACCTCCATCATTCCAACACTTGCATTATTCGACAAGAGGGGCTAGAGGGGAAACGGAAGAGATAAGATGGAATGAAATGAAATGGATTGGGGTGTGGAACGTGGGATTTGGAAGGAAAAGGAAAGTGAAAGGGAGGATGGAAGAGTATATTATTATAATTAATGGGATGGTTAATGCTAATGGAATTGGGCATTGGGTGGTAGTTTTAAGTTGATGAGTTGTGTCGTAGTTGTTTTGGTTAGTCTGAGACTGGGATGATATTTGTTTATTTTTAGTTGTAAGGGGATGGGGAATGGAATCGCTTGAGGTAATGTGAAGTGCAGTGTGATTTAAAGAGATGGGAATATAACGACAATATATCATCGTCCTCATTTACCACGCATGAAAAAGGTAAGCGCGTGCCGCGTGTGGTTTTTAGGTAAAGCCAAAATGAACGCTAATAGTATTTATATTCAATCAGAGCTGAACTGCCAATCTAGACATATTAAGAGGCAGTTATCGCCGGCCAGTGTAGAGTGGACAGCCAAGACGGTAAGGATTACTTATAAGCTCTGCTTTGTGGTGGGATGATGCTGTGTCATCACGGGTAGTGACGCTACACTTACGTTTCGTTGGTGAATTGACCAGATGTTTTTGTTGAGGGAGGGAGTGTCTGAAAGTCTTTGGTTCGTTAGTGGGGTTGCTGTTGAGGATTGTTTTGTTGTCGTTTTTTCCGAGAATGTTTGGGTGGTGATTGAGTAGTGAAAATCAGGTTGGATAGACCTGTACAAACAGGAATAGTTACAGGTAAGTTGTCATGCTGCTTAGGACATGAGTTCACTTGGATGACGATAGGATTGTTGACACCTCCAGTAGCCTGTGAAGATGGTTTTTTCTTCTTTTGTGTTGGGTGTGTTTTGTGTTCTGGTGGATATTTATATTTTATTGTGAGGATGATAATTTGGGAACCTTGGGTTGAGTGTTTGGTAAGTGTGTTTTCGTTAGCTCTTTTGTAAAATAGGATTTTACTTATAACCTATTCGGTCTCTCTTTGAGCTATTGACTTATCTTTATGGAGCTAGCTGGTATCTAAAGAGAATCTAAGGAAAAGGAAAGGAAAGGAAAGGATAGGAACGTAGTTACATTGAACTTCTTACGCTTATAAGAACATAAGTTTCCTGTTTGCTTAATTACGAATACAGAGGCATAATAGTCTAGAAGAAATATACCGCAAGATTCATAAGGAAACCATGTAACTCATCCTAGGCTGTGCGGTCATCAAACCCTACCTAATTATAGACTCAATCATCAACTACCAGCTAGTTATTCCAATCTTTCCAGTTACCACGCGGACACGATTCTTTCTTACCAGCTTCATCCAGTTGAGAGGTAGATAGAAAGTGCTGTACGGAATTGAAATGGTAACTGCAAAGAAAAAGGAACGTGGTAGGTATTACGCTTTGACGGACGAGTGGATAGAGACAGTCGCCGAAAAACCTTGGACGATTTTCAGCGAGATGGAGGAGTACTTTTGGTATCTAGGGGTTCTGGTGGTATTGGGGATGTTTTTATATCACGTGAGGACGACCGACCTACATAAGCCAGCGGCGGGGCAGGAATCATCAACATTAGGGGTTCTGGTGGTATTGCAATGAACATTTGCTGTCCATTGTGGAAACCTTGTTTGGAGACACAGGCGATTGGTCGTGCTCATAGGCATGGACAAAATAAACCTGTTTGTCTTTTCGCTTTAGTGAATCAATTTGCAAGGGGAGTGGGGGGAAGACATCTGAATGTCTGTCATTTGTCAATAATTTTCTTGCTGTCAAGGCCGATACTAGTGTTGTTTCTCAGAGCTGTCATCTTGGTACATGTACATTGAGTTGGCTCTAGGGAGAGCAAAATCCTTCATGTGATTCAGTGGGTTTGGGCTAGCTCTCTGTTTCTTGTATCATACGAAGGGGCACGATTCTGGGTGAAGGTTCTCTCCGGTTCTTCACTTTCATCATCGTCCTTTGTAGGACTGGGCTGATTATGTGAGCTGGTAGATTAATAATATAAGGTTCAATTGCTATGAGAACTTGGGTGAATGTTTAGTGAACACTAGTGCCCTGATTTCAAGGCTTATAGAATTTTTGAGGTTTGCGTTACTAGATTTACTACCCTGTTTGTTCCTGTGAAGGGCTGAAAAAATTCTAGTCTACATGTTTTAGAGTGAATTTATGTGAAATATGAATATTTTTCATGACTTATATTTCCAAATTTGATAAAGAAACAGACTTATAAACTATGTACAAGATCACGGTCAGAGAGTTGTAATCTGGATCTCAACACACTGGGGAGGAAGAGGGCAACATAGAGTCTATCTAAATGTAGAAGAAGGTCTCGTTATGCAATTCAGAGCTTTATATCAAAAAAGGTAGAATACCCAAACGTTTTATTCTCCACCTGAACTTTCTTAATTCCTCAGTAATTTTCTTGCTGTTGAGAGATCTGCTGTCACCCCTCTTAAAACATTTATCTCGTGAGTTATTATAGACTAGCAGGAGGAGATGTATTTTCTGGTTAAGTAGATAGGTGTTTAGTAGCATTTATGATTGAAGAGACTAAAAACATTTTCAGAACTTTGTTAACGATCTCTCCACAATCTCAGAAAAAGAAAAAGTTATGTGTGCTTAGACATGCTTCTGGACTTACATTATTGTTTTATAGGAAAGTGCTTGTTCGTGGAAATACTTCTAAGTGGGTGGCTGTATGTAGCTAACGCTGTAGGTGAAGTTGGTGAAAATAGGCTACACTATTTTGAGGAGGTGAATTGTGAATTTGGAGCAACACATCTAGTCATAACGAAATTCTTATTCATGAAGTTACACTCCTTGCGGGAGAGCTAAGATGCCGCAAAGAAAGCTCTATGTTATAAGGAGAACAAACATAAATACCCAACTCTGCTAGCTTACTATTGACCAGCTGAAATTTCCCTGTTCACAGAGGGGACTGCTTTACGAAGTGTAAGGTAAAGCTAAATAGAGAAACTAAAGCCATTCAGATCATAGCCTAGACTTGGTGTTATCTCTACTATCAATTTCATTCCTAGTATGGAGTAATATTCTGTCGAATCCTATGACTAGTAGTCGCTACTTATGACTCATCTCCCTTACTGTCTATTGCTTAATCCTTGACTCACATAGCTAGAACGTGTAGGGGCTGAACATGGCTGAGTTTGTGGTTTGTGAATCATAGATTCTGGATATATAAGCTCCCATGATGTTCAAAAAAGCTGCTTTGTTCAAAGACTACTACAAAACAACCCAACAACAAATCAAAATCTTGTCCAACCACGCCTACTCTTCTTACCAGCACTACACCACTTCTCAAATCGAATCTTCTATCTGCCACCATGGCTTTTCCGAGCGAGCTACCTTTGATGTACGAGGCCATTTTTGGAGGTCCTATAAAGTTACCGCTTCAGTGGGAGACACTCAAGTTGAAAGAAGAAGCAGAAAGGAAATCCGACATCCTGAGACGAGTTGCACACTGTACCCAGGTCTGTCTCAATTACCCAGAAATAAGCAGAGAAGGCGTCGATGCGCTTGATAAAGCACGCCAGAAGTCGAAGGAAACCGGGAAAATGGAGTCCGATAATCCTTCACTGAAACCACGCGCGTACGTTCTAGTTAGTCAACTTCCCTAAGTAGCTTGGGCTGACCTTAGTAGAGAACTAGTACGGCTATATCCTCTCGACCGCAAAACAATCGAAGATTTCGCCCAGAAAAAGAAAGACAAATATATTGCAGCAAATAAGTCAGAAGCTACTAAACCCAACCCAGACGCTTTTGACGCGTTCATAAACTCTTACAAGACCATCGAGGAATGTAAACAACGGAATCCAGCCATGTATGAGGAACTCGTCGCAAGCGCAGCTGAATCTCTTCGTAGCGCCTTCTATGCCATATCGGAAACTTTCATGGACTTACATGAATCCTGGAGAGCCTTTAGCAAGCATAATGGCCTGGAAAATACGGAACTTGAATTGCTTTTAGCCTCGTCGGTCAATAAGATTCTGGCGTTCGGAGGTGTATCGCTTGCTCCGGGTCTCCCTCCATCTTCTTGCTACCCACTAAACCGGAAAGACTTGACTACTGAAGACTTGATAGAGGCAATTCAACATTTGACGATATATGACATTAGATGCTGGTTGGAACGCATCGATCCAAACAAAAGAGTTCCAGGAAAAGAGCATTATCGAGGCTGGAATATCGACATCTACCTTCAGAGCCAGTATTATTTGGACTTGGATGAAAGACTGGCTCAGAAATTCGAGATGCAGATTCTCAACGGCAATACTGATAAGACTTGTGCTTGGCTTATGATTGATGAGTCAACAATCATTGTTGAACTCCAGCCTTCCTTCCCGAATCTCCAGCTTGCTTTCGAAATCACTCGACCTGCTGCTGTTTTATCATTTCAGCCCGTCACTGAAGAAAGTTTTGCACCGATTGCTGTGTTCCCAGCTGAGATAGAGACAGAAGACGAGAATATTCAAATTCCTGGAATTGGTCCGTAAGTCCAAGCCCTGGCCCTGGATGAAATTGAACTTACTCGTCAAGGTTTACTGACATTTTCTTCTAGCTCCGCATATACCTTTGAGAGATTTAGCGAGGACTATGCCGACTTTGAAGTTAGTGCATCGATGTTAGGCTTGGTTTATCATGATGACCCAGATGCCCCACATGGTCAAACTGGAAACAAGCACATTCTGAGGCACCCAGTACTCTACATACGCAAACCGCACGTTGTTCCAAGGGAAACCTGAGGCAGAATACTGTTTTTCTTTAATCGTTTCTGTTCGCTGTCATGCTGGCCATGGGCAGTTATCTAACAACCTTTGGAACACGACATCTTTGTATATCTTTGATAGTTTTGAAATCTATGAATTCCACTTACCTTGAATGTCACAACTTACGGAAGTGTTCGTTCTCAGCTCGTTGGGAAGCCAGGAGAGTCACTTGTTTTCCTAGTGGTACAAAGTCTAAAGATTGAAGATGTACAAAATCAAGTCTGGGTCAAGAGAACATGTGACTGCTAGTAAACGTAGTGAATTCTGCACTGCGTTTCTTGATGAAATATGACACATACCTATTCACGAAGCTTGACATATCCCTTCGATAGAAGGCCACTTGAGAGAGTTCAACACTCATACCAGAGATTCTATACAAAGAATCAACCCATCTACCACCAAGCCTCATAACGTCTATGAAAGCTGGCATGATGAACTTTCCACCACTCCCAACTGATGCATCTATTAATGCCGCAAAGAACAAAATCAAAAAATCCATTCACCCATCGAACTTTACAGACGCTGAGATTGCAGAAGCAATAGTAGAGAAAGGCCAAGGATGGAAAGCATACCTGTTCTCCAAACTTCCAAATCTTGCCCAAAATGCCAATATTAGCTCTGCTGGCAGCGTATGTATGTGCTCATATTGCAAGTCTCTCGTTGGAGATCATGTAGCCAGTTTGATGTGCGAGAAAGAGGTACGAAAGGTACTACATATTGATGATACAAGTACCCTGTAAGATTGACAACCCACCTAACAATTTGAAAGCCAACTGATCTATTTACTATACTAGTCTGCAGTCTCTTCCCTCCGAAATTGTTACTATTATTTTTGGCCCTAATAGAACACATTTGGATTGTCACAAAGCATTACTTCGCTACCACTCAGGTTTATTCGATGCCTATTTTCAGTGGAACAATAAACGCCAGATCATTTTGGAGGAGGAGGGGGTTCTCGAAGTTTCCGCCTTTGTTACCTGGTGCTATACAGGCCAGATTGATATCAACAAATTAGGGATCTCTCCAGCATCTCTTTGGCACTTTGGAGACAGAATTCGAAGCCAGCGATTTATGAATGAGGCAATGTACGCGCTCTTCTGGTATATGAGACATAACATTCTCCTGGCCGAGGACACAATGGATATCTACTCGAAAACAACACCGGGATCCAAATTGCGACTTTTCCTCAAAGGTATGATTGCTTCATCGGGCATTTTGTCTGCTTCAGAACGGGGTTACCCTAGTATGGAGGCAAAGTGGAAGAAGATGATAGAGGCTGATAGCCAGGAGGTGAACGATATGCTCGCAGAGGTGGTTATGGAGGGTGGCAATCTCTACAAGAAGGAGGAAATGAGTAGGCAACCATTTTATCACAAAAACCACTGGAAGTACTTGGAGAAGATAGAGACGAGATCTTTGGAGGATATTGCGAACAAAGTACCAGTACTACAGGCTCATGGAGGTTAGGCTAGTCTCTTTTATGCTAAATAATGAGTTTATTTAGTATAGAGCCAATATTTCTAATGTCAGAATGGTTATTGTAAATTGAGGGCAGTACTGTGATACGCTTCACTGGATGAGAGATATGTTACATGAGGTTATCTTAATAGACCCTGATCTCCAACGCGGTAAAATAAACGTAACATATGTCGAAAATATAGAGTTTGTAAGTTACTCGTCAGCAAATCCGACACTGCTCAATTGAAGGCTTGTTTAAGCAGATCCTGTTTACGCACGCAGATTCAAAGTACTTGATAGGATTAAGGAAGGTCTTGGTTCAAGCTTAGGTCGAGTTATGTATACCCTGTAATCAAGTATTATATTTCTCTAGTATTTGCCAACTCAAGGTTTACGTTAGACTGGAAAGTTATTTCCTTTAGCTAATATGGAACCGCCTTATGTAAAGGGATGGGTTTCCTTATTTAATCACAAGAATAATATAATACCATACAATTTAGTAAAACTCCTGCCAGAGGTGAAAATGTTACAATGTGTTAAGATGAGATTTTCGTTGACATATTCCATTCCAAACCTTGTCCTATTTAATACGCGAGCCAAGAATTGAGTACTGCATTCTGTAAGTTTATATCAAAGGCCACTTAATAATCCAACAGCCCTAAAATAACAAGTAGGCAGGAGTACACTCAGTGGAGGAGTGGACTGACGAATATGTCATAGACTCAGTTACAATGTTGGTTTCTTTGAACTTAGATGTTATTCACAACAAGAGACCAACGTCTGATCAGACCTGGTTGGTGTGACATTGCGGCGTATCGGTTGGCTTCAACTGAATCTCTTTGTCTATTAGATTATTCCTATAACCAATATACACAAACGCCAATCACATTTACTTTTGCACTCTGTGAATCACCGGAAAATACTATAAATACTGCTTCCCTCACGGGGGTAAACCCCATTCTACAACATATTGCGATACCTCTTCACAAATCTTCAACTTACATCCAACTACACGACACAGGCAATACAACGTCCAATAAACTCAACAAAATGCCTTCTCCAGGAAATGATATCATGGTAACGGCACTCACGCCAAATATGCTGAAGTTCATGAATACACGAGAACGGGAGTCCAATATCAGGAAACGAGTCAAGTTCTTCACGATGCACCACCCTATGTTCCCGAGGTGTAGCGAAGCGGGTATCGATTTCTTACGAAAGCAACGAGAGAGACAGAAGAAGAAAATGGTGGAGCCTCCCAGAAATGATGAGCCTGGCAGGTGCGAAGAACTCACATGGGACGTAAATTTGTAAGTCTCGATTGTGGGAAAGATTCCAAGAGAACCCAAGCTTATAACAGGTAGGGTATTGGAAGATTTTCCCTGTACCGCCGAAGACCAGCAAACACACAATAAGAGAACACGGAAGAGATATAGAACAAGCGATCATGAACTGTATGAAGAATTTCTACGGAAGGGTTTCGAAAGTGTGGACCAGCTCAGGGCGAGTTGTCCACTTGTATATGCGCGACTGGTTGAACAGGTGGTACAACATTCAGTCACACGCTTCCACGATGAATGGCATCGCTTTGTGAGATCTCGCCTATATCGTGCCTTCGACGACCTCATCAGTGCCCGATCAGGGTACCTAAACGAAACATCTCCCATTGAGAAGATTGTTGCATTTGGAGCAGGATCCTTTAATCCTGGCGATCCTGCCAGGCCAAAAAATCACCCAAATCATCCTCTCATTGCGGTCGGAAGGGCACATCGTATCCAGCACGCTGCGCTACTTCTCGCCAGGAGGATAGTGTTCGAAACCTGCAAAAGACACACTAAAACAATAACCGAAGAAGACATCCCAATCTACCTTCAGGATCCCGAGCTTCGAGACATTGATAAAAAGGTTGCGGAAAATTACTATAATCTAATGGTCGTCGAGTGTGTCCTTGAGGGAGATGATGTCGAACAGGAAGGCTGGCTCAAGCTTGATGAATCCACTTTCTTCTTTGATTTCAATACCACGTTTCCTATTTATCAGCTCCTATTTGAAATAACTCGACCTGCGGCCATCTTTTCTTCCACGAGAATACAAGAAGACGAATTTACGCCCAATATCGCATTTCCCGCTAAAGTAAAGAGAGACGGGAAGAAGATCGACATTGCGGGAGTTGGTCGGTACGTTTGAGCCCGACTGTCCTTTCTTATTACACGGCCCGTCTAACAGTTTTCAGTTCCGAATACACCTTCGAAGATTTCGAAGAAGATTACTGCCCATTTGAGATGAATCTAAGAGGGTTAAAAGTGGGCTCCTACACAGACCCCAAAGAACCACACGCGGATGGGTATGATGGGGAAACCTACCTCGGTGGACAGCCTACTCTTTACATCCGTCGCCCACACGTGGTTAAAACGTCTCGAGCGAAGTATTGAGCAAAGGATTTACTACTTGAAGCTCTCAATACCGCTTGTATTTTCATCGTTTATGCGCATGATTTTCGGGGTTAGCAAATTGTACCTTCTCTGCGATAGTTTTAATAGATCAAGTCTGCGTTGTTTTCTACAATAGGACCAGAATTTAAGTATTTCACATGTACTGTACAAAAGGGAACAAATAAGGTCATTATTAGCTCAAGAATTTGAAGTAGTGGAGTAGAAATGTTATACCTACTCTTCTCTACGTAAGCGGTACTTGATTCTAATTAAGAGGCTAGCTGTTTTGTTCTCACGCAACCTACTTGTTGGCTTCGGAGTATATAAGAGTGAAGTGTTTATAGTGAGGTGTGATTATTAAGCATTTAGTCGACCAATCAGATAATTTAGTATTCTTTTAATTTAATTTTTTTTCGACTTTTTTACCCTCCCGCTAGAAGGGTTGGTGCCACTAAGCCGGTACCACCATTAAGCCGGTACTTTTTATATATAAAAATTAATAACTCGATAACTAGCATTTAAAATAATTTAAATTAAATTCTAATATTATTATAAAAATACAAATTAATAGTCCTAAGATTAATTAGTCCTTTAAATAATTAGTTATTATAATACCTTTAAATAAGTAGTAGTTCCTTTATAGTCTTAGTAGTCGGACTTACTAAGACTAACCCCGGTTACCTATAGTAAACTATAAAACTAAACTATATAAAATAATAATAAATATATATTTAAATAACTATACTATTTAATTAATTTAGGAACCTTAGAAAAACACGTAATTATATACGAACTAGCTTCCTTCTTTATAGTAGCTACTAATAACCTAGGGTTAATATTTAGGTCGATATTTAGGTTAATATAACTAAGCTAGTTAGAGGTCCGAATAATATTATTTTCTACTATATTTAGACCCTTAATTTAAGCCTTAAACTTAACTTCTAGTAGCCTCTTATATAGCTTTTTACTCTAGGATATAAGATCTTATCTTTTATATACCTTTTTAACTTCCTTATACTCTTTTTAAAGCCTCCTTTACTCCCTCTTATACTATTAAGAACAAAACAGGCGACTATTAGAATAAGCTATAAAAAGTAAGTGTAATTTAAAGTACTAGCTAAGGATATAGTAGTACTTTAATAAGGAGTTATAAAGGAGCTATAGAAGCTTTTATAGAATCTTCTATACCTTCCTATCTAAGACTAGCGTGACTTATATACGACTAGCGTACCTTATATATACCTTTAGCGTATAGCGTATAGAATATAGTATATAGCTTATAGTATAGCGTATAGTATATAGCATATAGGCTATCTCGCTAAATACAAGAGTTATATACTAAAAGTAAACAAATAGTACGTTCTATAATAATTACCCCCTAAAAAAGAAAAGATAATATTCTAGCGTTATTAAGTATAGACTCTAAAGAGTACTAAAGATACTAAGAATATATCTATCTATAATATTAAAAGTCTAGGCCCTATATCCTTAAAATAGAAAGGTCCTATTCCTTAGTCTAGAATCTATTTATATAAAGATTATTAAAAGATAACGTAATCTATTCTAATTCTTATATAAATCTAATAAGTATATCTTAAATAAATAAAAGATTAAATTATCGCGCTTATTATAGTATAATCTTATAAGTAGTAGCCTTAAAATCCTAAATAACCTCTAAAGCGTTACTAAGGTCCTTAATATCTAACTAAGAGTCCTCTTTAGGTCTATATCCTTTCTAGCGAACAAGGTATTAAATCTAACTAGTTCGCGTAGCTTCCTTATATATAATCTTCTTAATCTTATACTTTAAGTCTCCTTCGATAATAATAGGTTCGAGTAGTACTATTTATTAATTAAATAGGTCTTAATCCTTCGAGGCTAGCTTAAGTTAAGTAACTAAAATAATATTATAAATATACTATTTCTATAGTAATTTAAGGCGATATACGAGTTATCTAATTCGTTTAACTACCTTAAGTAGTCTAATCTATTAATAGAAGAGTTTATATCTAAGGACTTTAGTTAAAGGGATATAATATCCTTTATATAACTTTAGAAAAACCTTATTCCTTAGCTTAAAAAAGAGCGGTTTATACTTCTTATCGAAGTATATCTTTATATATATTTAGGCGAGTTCTAAGGAGTCTATTAACTCTTAGGCGAATTAAGGTTAGACTAAAAGTTTAGGTCTAAGAAGGTTAATTACGTTATTTAGCTTAAATCTATATATATTCTTATTTAAACTTTTACTATTTAAAGTAGATAGCGTATTATTAAGCTTAAATTATAAAAGTAGTAAATATTAATTCTATAGCTTAATATTATTTAGCTAGTTAAGGTAGAACTATAACGTAATTTCTATTATCTAGTTTATACGTTTACTCTATTTATTAGTTTATAGATAGTAAGCTATACTATAAAGTAATTTAGTTTAGAGTTTATTAAATATACTTTTCTAAAACTCTAATAAAAACTTAGGATCTTAATCTAAGATAATTACTTTTAGTATACCCTAGTTATTATATAATAACTAAGTAATAAAAGCGTGTCTCTACTTCTTAGCTATTTATATATTTTTATCTAATATAAGTATAACCTTCTTTAAACGCTTATATATTATAGAAAGTATATAATTAAAACCTTTAGATATTAGTAAGAAAGTAAGGATAAAATTAATAGTAAGAGTATAAAATAGTATAGGTAGAATATCTAAAAGTTATAAAGATTCGAATAGTATATACCTCTTAGGTTAATAAACCTAATATTTAGAATAATATAAAAAATAAGATTAAATAATTATAGAAAGTCCTAGTAAAAAGAACGCTCTTAAATAAATATTAAAGAGCTTTTAAAATCTAGGATAATTATCTTTATAGATTAAATCTAGTACTTATAGTACTATTTTATAAAGTAAATATAAACGTATTAAGTAACCTAGAATATCCTTTAGTAGTAACTTATATATAAGTCTATCTTATATATTAAATAGTAATTTTACTCTATTCTTTCTAAGTCTAATATTCTTTTAAATATTAACTTAAATCTTATTCTATATAGTCTCCTTATTATATACTTCTATTAGTTTCTTCTTAAATTCTAGAGATATCTCTACTAAAGTTATAGTATAAACTAGTACTAGTTTAATAGCTAGAGTATTTAACTCTCCTAGTTTATTATCTAGCTTCTTATATAAATCCTTACCCTTTAACCTTAAAAGAGTATTAGGAATAATATACTTATATCTAGGTTTATATTAAATATTAAGATTAAAATAAGAGATAAACTTTATAGCTCGAACTATCTANCTTCTTAGTTAAAAGAGTTATAGTTAAATCCGACTTCTTTAATATATTTATAATTATAATATAGTCTATAAATACTACTACTAGTAGAACTTTTAAAGACTTAATATAAATATAAATCTTATATAAAATCTATACTAAACCTACTATCTCTAATTTAGTAGGCTAGTAGTTTTATTTTATAGTATTTAATTTATACGAAAGGAATATAGTAAGCTAAATTTACTTGTTTAAAGGTACCTCCTTTAAATCGAGTTCTTTAGATAAATAGTAAACTATAGTACTAATCTTTTTACCTAATATATTAATATCTATATAAATTTGTCTATCTAGTAAGATATATATTAAAATTATCTTCTTATAAAGATCCTTTTATACTTCTTTAAAAGTATTTTACTCTTTTACTATAGGTTAAGTAAACTTTATTACTTTTAAGAATTACTTCTTTTAAGGTCTACTATATAGCGTATCTTAAAGAAGGAATATCTTTTAAGCTTATAAAGGTTTAATCTTATTTATATAATCTTATATAAAGTGTTATAATCTACCTATTATTCTAATATAGGTTTTAAGGTCTTTAAAGGTTTTTAAGAACTCTAAATTATAAAGTATAGTAATACGTTTATTTATATTTAAGTACTTAAAGCTATTAATATAATATCCTAGGACTATAGCTAATAGGAATTTAAAGAAATACTTACTACCCTTAACTATAATATTATACTATATAAACCTCTTTAATATAGTTTATAAATTAGTTAAATATTTTACTAAAGTCTAACTTATATAGATACTATTATTTATATAAACCTTTATAAATAGGAGGTTAGTAAATAATATATCTATTTACCTTTATATATATATAAGGGTATTTCGAAAGCTTATAATAGTATAATTAGATTAAAACTATCCTTTATAAATAATAAAGGTTATAATTTAATAACTCTTTAAATAAATCTACTATTACTAAAAAAATACTATAGTATTAATAATAGATATCTTAGTTTTATTTTATAAATTATTAATAATATTTTCTATAACTAGTATTAGATATACGTCTAGTAAAACTATTATATTTAGTCCTTAAATATCTATAATAGCTTAATACTTAACTATTCTATCTAGTATTATCCTTTTTACTATAAAGATTAACTAGGAGAAGGGAGTTACTATCCTTATATACTCGATTCTACCTTAGTCTAGGAGCGGTTTTAATATAGTATTCTTAACTACTTTCTTATCCTTTTTACTTAGAGGATAAACCTTAGTATAGCTAGTAACTTTATTCTACTATCCTTCTTTTAAGTAGATTTATATTTAAAGGTCTTTAGAAATATTAATATATCCCTTATTATAAAAAAGTATCTCTAGTATATTATTTAAGATCTTTATAATCTCTATAGCTTTATTAAGAGTTCTATAAATTATACTCTCTAATAAATACTTAGTTTCTTTAAATAGATCTCTAGTAGGTATAATTAGCTTAGCTCGTATATTATAAGATAGAGTTCTTAGTACTAATTACTTGATTTAATCTATAGCTTTAGTATTATAGTTAGTATTATTATTAGTATTATTATTAACTTAAAAATACTATTCTAAGTTTATAACTAATATATAACCTATATACTAGTTCCTAGAAATATAAACTACTACTTTAGTATTATTTTATACTATAATATTAGTAGTCGAATTATTTATTAAAATAAAATAGATTCTAATATTATAGTTATTAGACTTAAGGAGCTAAGCTTATTCTTCCTTTAGAGCTAGAATACTCTTATTAATTAGTATAAGAACCTTAGATTTAGGTAGTATTACTACTACCTTCTTAATATAGATTAGTACTAAAGGAAAAGGTCTTTTAGATTAAAGAAATAACTTTATATTAACTCTATAACTACTAATTATAGTATAGTATTTTCTNATAATATCCTTAGGAATTATAATATTAGTTCTAATTAGTATTTTAGGTATAAGTTTATTAATAATATATACTTCTCTCTTAAGGTTTATAATTACTAGTTTTATAATACCTCTTTTAGCTAACGTAGTATTTACTCCTTTAAAGTATATATCTAAAAGTACGTACTAGGTAGATATTACTAAAGTATTACTAATACCTTATAAATAGATAGGTTTTACTCGAATAGTAGTTTTAGCTTATAGAGTAACCTTTAATAAGAACTCTTTATTAATAAGAGATATACTAGTTTCTAAATCTATATAAATTTTATAGTAATCTCTATCCTTTATAAACTAAATAAAGATAGTAGCGATTTAATACCTCTTATATATAAAGCTATTACTTTTTATATTAGAAGAAACTTTTAAAGTAATAACTAGNCTTCTACTAAGTCTATCTATAAGGTCTTCTAGTACTAAAGAAGGTATAAGTAGAGCTAATTATTAGATTAGAATAGTAAGTTATAATATTAATATATTACTTTATTTATAGGTACTAAAGGTTATAAGATTAACTATAAATCTATTAGTATAATAATTAGGGCTATTAGTACTTAAATCTACGCTTTACTACTATACTAAGATAGTAAAAGTTTCCTAAATAATTATACGATATAGATTATTTATCTAATAGTATATATATAGCTCTATTACTATAAATATTTAGTCGAACGTAGTATTAAATATTATATCCTTCTCTACTTAGTCTAAATTAAGTTCTTATAATTCTATACCCTACTACCTATATATTAGTAGGTTATTTTACGTAGTTAGTTCTATAGACCCGCTAGCCTACTATCGGGTTATCTAGCCTTCCTAGATTCTTTTTAGCTTATAGGCTTAAACTATATTCTACTATTACTTACTATTATAAGCCGAGCTTTAAAAGTAGATAGGATATATATAGAAAAAACTCCTAAGAGCGGAATCTTATATATAAACCTAGCGTATAATACCCCTATAAAATTATCTAAAGGTAGATTCTAAGGGGGGCTAATTCTAGGGTATTATATAATTAGATATAATAATCAGGGCTATTAGTACCTAAATCTATACTTTACTACTATACTAAGATAGTAAAAGTTTTCTAAATAATTATATAATATAGATTATTTATCTAATAGTATATATATAGCTTTATTACTATAAATATTTAGCCGAACGTAGTACTAAATATTATATTAGCTTAGTTCCTATTTTAATAGCTAACTAGAGTACTTATTCTTTAGAAGTATATAGGTAATCCCTTTAAGTATTTAAATCTATAAGAATATACCTATTATCTTTATATTTAATCTCTAATCCTAGGTTAGAATATTCTCTATAATAACCTTAGTTATTACTACTATTACCTAAACTAGAGTCCTTTTAAGTAACGTAGATTCTATATCCTCGAGTACTTAGTTAAACGTAAAGTCTTAGTTGATTTTAACCTTAGTTTCCTTAATTCCTATAGTTAAATAGAGGTTAATAATTATCTCTTTATCCTCTACGATTTCTATAATTATTAGAATAATAATTATTATTATTACTATCTAATTAACCCTAAAACCTTAATCTATTACTCTTAGTATCCTTCTTATCTTTTAACTTATTTATATTCTTACCCTAGTTCTTTAATTCGTTCTTTTATACCTCTAGCTTAGATATAGTATTATAAGAATAATTCGAATTTATATTTCGTAGAGGGTTAGGTTAGTTAGTTTATTATAAGTTTTTATTCTACTATCTTATATAAGAGCTATTATCTAAGAAGTTATTATAAGGCTATCGCGCACAAATGGTCTGTCAAAAGTAGGTGAAAACGCTCTAAGGAGCCTGGAATTAGGACGAGAAAACTCTGCTATATAAGTGGGAAATGTGGTGGGTCACGTGGCTATAAAACACGTAACCGACCCCATACCCAGTACGCGACACACCCCTTAGTTCTAGGGTAATCAAGCCTAGGACTAGAAAAGAGTAAAAGACAAGTAAATATAGCCTAATATCTAAGCTAGATTACAAAACCTCCTAGCTATATCTACCCGACATTCCTTCTAAGGCTGCTGTATTGTGTCCTTGTATCCACCCTTGTGCCCTTGCGATAACTGCTCCTATGCGAGGCCTGTGTGTCCTATATATGAGGCTCTAATGCTGGCCTCTGCGAAGAGACAGTTATCGGTTGGTTAAGTCGGTAGACCACTCTCTCTGATCCTGTCCGCGGGCGTATAGCACTAGTACTGCTGGCTCGTTATTGGCTCTCGGAACTGAGGCTATACGGCGCAAGCAGATGGCGTTCAGTGAGGTGGTGGAAGTGGGTAGCATATAAGCTAGAATTGAAGGTTGTGCCAGCTTCGTAAAGTACTGGACTTCCGAATGGAGTCACCCCTTAGGGTGTGCCAGCGCTCGTGTGCGTCTGGCTTCCGGTTAATATGTGTATACGAGCAAGCGCCAGGTTGCTGGGCTTCGAGCTCGTATATATGTGTGTGCGAGCAAGCGTAGCTGGGCTCATGCTCGCATATAACACCCCTAAGCGTAGCGGGTGGCCAGCGCTTGTAGCTGGGCTTTATACCGGACTCGTCTGTCGTCGAAGGGTGTTCAGGAGACGACGAGTCTCGAAGGAGGGGTTGATTACGCTACCCGACAGCGGAGAGCGTCCGACAGGACTATCTATACGACTTCGATAAATTAACTTGTTATAGTGTTTTCTGGAGGGCTATATTCTAAAGCAAAGTAGAAGCTAACCCGGGCTTATAACTATTACGTACAAATAGTCTGTTAAAAGTAGGTGAAAACGCTCTAAGGAGCCTAGAATTAGACGAGAAAACTCTACTATATAAGTAGATTTGGAGTGGGTCACGTGGCCATGAAACACGTGACCGAACACCCACGTCTAGTACGTGACACACCCCTTAGTTCTAGGGTGATCAAGCCTAGGACTAGAAGAGACAAAAAAGATAAGCAAATATAGCCTAATCTAGGCCAGATTATAAAACCTCCTAGCCATATCCACCCGACATTCCTTCCAAGGCTACTTGTGTCCTTGTATCCCTTGTCCCTGCGATAACAACTGCTCCTATGCGAGGCTCTGTACTGTGTCCTATATGCGAGGCTCTGTACTGTGTCCTATATGAAGAGACAGTCGTCGGTCGTAACAAGTCGGTGGACCACTCTCTCTGATCCTGTCTACGGGCGTACAGCGCTAGTACTACTGGCTCGTTGTTGGCTCTTAGAACTGAGGCTGTCCGGCAGGCAGATAGCGTTCAGTGAGGTGGTAGAAGTAGGTAGCATATAAGCCAGAATTGAAGGTTGGTGCCAGCTTCGTAGAGTACTAGACTTCCGAATGGAATCACCCCTTAGGGTGTGCCAGCGCCGATTGTGCTTACGTCTGGCTTCCGGTTTATATGTGTACGAGCAAGCGCCAGGTTGCTGGGCTTCGAGCTCGTATGTGTGATAACACCCCTAAGCGTAGCGGGTGGCCAGCTGTAGCTGGGCTTTATGCCGGACTCGTCTGTCGTTGAAGGGTGTTCAGGAGACGACGAGTCTCGAAGGAGGGGTTGATTACGCTGCCCAACAGCGGAGAGCGTCCGACAGGACTATCTATACAACTTCGATAAATTAACTTATTATAGTGTTTTCTAGAGGGCTATATTCTAAAGCGAAGTAGAAGCTAACCTAGGCTTATAACTATCGCGTATAAATAGTCTATTAAAAGTAGGTAAAAACGCTCTAAGGAGCCTAGAATTAGGACAAGAAAACTCTACTATATAAGTGGGAAATGTAGTGGGTCACGTGGCTATAAAACACGTAACCGACCCTATACCTAGTACGCGACAAAGGCTTATAATTAAAAGCTTAGAAATTCTTATAGGCTTCTACTATATAATCTTAGTATCTTTTATCTTTCTTATATTTCTTTTTAGCTTAAGTTTACTTAAGTAAAAGCTCGATCTACTATAGCTTATAGAGCTATTAGCTTAAACCTATCTTATTTAATTCTAATTATAGCTTATTAACTTTCTATTAAACCTTAGGTACTATATAATTCTAAATATATATTATTTAATCGAATTTATTAATAATACTTATATTCTTTATAGTATAACGAATCCTTATTATAAAAGTAATTAATCCTTCCTTTCTATTAGAATACTATATCTCTAAAAGAACTATTATAAGTTACCTTATAGTTAGCCGATTATAGCGGGAATTATAACGAGTTTTATAAGGGTAAAGTATAAGTATAAAGTACTTATAAAAAGAAGTATTAAATTAAATATAAAGCTTACTAAATTATATAAGAGGGAGTACGAGTTTATATAGTACTAGTATATATACCCCTCGGCTAATTACTAAAAGAGCTCTACTATAAAGGAAGTAGAGCGCTATTACGTAATAAAGTGCCTACTATGTAATATACCCCTTAGGTATACTACAATCTAGTTAAAAATCCTAGAGTCGCGATGTGGATTTATTCCTCGTTCCTCGGATCTTATACTGAGATTAGGTATACTAGGATATATACTATCTCTATCCTTTACTTTTTATAACCTCTAGACTACTACTATAATACTATAATATTATAATACTATATCTTACTAAAGTAAAGTAGAACGTTCTACGCGAACTATAAATACCTATATAGTAAAAAGCGTAAAGTTAGAAGTAAGTATAGCCTTATTATAAGTAGTTTTAACCTTATAAACGTATCTTAATATTCTCGATCTAAGATCTAACTTTTAAACTTTACTTTTCTAAACTAATATATTTTAATAGTATACTAGACTATCTAATAGCCCTATTTGTTACCGTCCTAAATCTAAACCTAAACCTAAGCCTAAGCTAGTTCCTATTCCTACGCCTATTCCTATTCCCGCGCCTAAGCCTAACCTAGTTCTTACTCTTAAGTCTAACACGTTATTACCCCTATCTTCTATACCCTCTCTAAAGTATAATCCTTTTAGATTTAATATTAATATACCTAAGAATAAAGAATAGTATATTTCCGAAAATCCCTTAGTTAAAAAAGGTAATATTAAAAATAAGGATAATAATAAAATAGAATATAAGATTAAAACTAAGTACGAAGATACTAATAGTTAAGCTTATACTTATACCCCTATACTTAAACCTATACTATCCTAATCTAGAAGAGTACTTATTTATAGTAAAGTTCGTATTCCTTTCTATTAAGAATATATCTATACTATATTATATAGAACTAATAGAGATAAGGGTATTTATTATAATATTTTAGGTATATACGCTAGTTTACGTTATTTCTAGTACTCTAAGGGTTATACTTACGAACCTCTTTATCTAATCTATATACCTTTTATACTTTAACTTTAGGGTATTTTATATAAACCTCTAGACTTAAAAGACTATACTAGGTAAGTAATTCTATAAATCTTATCTTAAACTATACTAACTTTAAAGTAGTTAACTTAAGAAGTACTATAATATTATTAAATAAATCTTAAGCTACTATAGTAATAAGGAACTTAATAATATACTAAATACTACTTATATTCTAGAGTATCCTAGTATAGTAGTACCTAGTAATAAGAAGGCTAGTATACTTATTACTAGAGAGGATAAAAAAACTACTACTAAAATTATAAAGGAAACTAAGCCCTTAAATAATATTAAGATAAAGTTCTTAGCTCTAGGTAGTATAATTAAGGAGTTAAGAGAGTATATAGCTATTAAAGGTAGTAATTAAATATAAATAGTAATTTTTAAAGGAGTTTTTAGATATTATTATACCTAGGAATAAATTAAAGAACTTTTATAACCTTTAATAATATAACTTATTTAAAACTATTATAAGAACTATAGTAGTTAAGTACTCTTTATCCTTAATAGATAAAGACTATAAAAATAAGGCTTTTTAAATAAAGAACGCTTAAAAAATAAAATAAGTTTTCTTTAAGTTATATATAGCTTTTAATTATAACTCTAGTAGTACTCTTTTATTTAAGGGGTCGAATTAGTAAGTGTAGTTACCCCTTAAAAGGTACTCCCTAGGTAAATAATATAAATAAAAAAGTACTAATTATAATTATAATAGTAATAAATCTTTAATAATTAATAAATAAAAAGATATAAATATAAAAGAAGTTAAATTTATTAAAATTTAAATACTATACTCTAAGTAGTATTACCTCTTAGCTAGAGTAGAATCTATTCTAATTTTAAATAACTCTTAAAGCTTAGGGTTTATTTTATATAACTTTTAATTAAGTAAGCTAGTAAGCGAGCTTTTATTCTAAAGATTAATTAACTAAATAAAATTCTTAAATTTAATCTATAGAAGGTTTTTAGTTATTCTATTTATAAGTATATTCTTAGTTAAGATATATACGAGCTTAAAACTCCCTTAGTAGTACTTCTATTATAGTTATATATTTTAGATATTAATATAATAGAGCTTAGTTAATATATACTAGTACTCCCCTATAACTAGCCGAATTATTTATAAGTTATTATACTATATTATCTATAATTATCCTACTTAGAGCTAGAGCTTCTTAAATAATTAATAGAGTACTATAGACTCTACTACTAGGACTTTTACTCTAATTAGTTTAGATTTAGTAAAAGAAGTAATAATAGTATCTTATCTTATAGCTCTCTATATAATAAGCCCTTTAAACAAGGAAATAATATAACTATAAGAAAACCTCCTTATTTCTAAATTATCNCTATAACTAAGAGGTTTAATCTAGGTTCTACTAAATACTCTATTACTAGGAACCTTAATCTATAAAGGTAATAAATAGTCTATTCTACTACTTAGATATAGGTTTAAGATAAGTTAGTTAAGTAGTATAAAAAGAGTAAGTAAGTAAAAGTAATATTTACTCTAATTATTATTCTAAAGTATAAAATAGAACTAACTATTTACTAAAAAAGCTTAATTATAATAGCTATTATAATCCCTTTAAATTTATAAAACTTAACCCTAGGTAAAAGGGTACTTAGGCTAGTTTTATTTATAAGCTTAAATCTCTTTATAACCTTCTTAATATACGTATTATATAAGAGCTAGAGTTTATTTACCCCTTTATCCCTAATAACTCTTATACTAAGAAACTACTTAATATTATAAAGGTTATATAGTTTATATATTTAGTTAAGCTTAGTAATTAAGGTCTAAGCCTTAAGTTTATCTCTTTTATAATATATAAATTATATATTATTTATAAAAAATAATATAAATACTATACGTTTTTTTATTATATATATATATAGCTTTTTTATATATAGAATTATTCTAAGAATATCTTTTAAAGTAGTTATAAATTTGTTAAACTAAAGTATTAGAGAGTCTTAGAGTTTATATAAGATGTAGTTAATTTTTAATACTATTCTTTTCTTTTTAAACCTATCTAGTATTTAGTAAATAACTAGTAGTATATCTCCTACTCTTAAAGCGTTAATAAAAGCATTTATTATATTATACTACTTAAGTTCTAGGTTAAAGTATACTACTATTATTATAGTAAGTTTAAACAACTTTAAAGTAAGCGTAGCTATATAAGTAAATATAATTAAATTATTTAGTTATAGATCCCCGCGTACTATTATATATAAGTAGTAGCGTATTAAGTAACTATCTTTATCCTTTTTATATATAAATACCTACTAAAGTAGAATTAGTAATATTATTAAAGTAACTTTAGATCTTTTAATTTTAGTTTAGTATCCTAGATCCTCTTAGGTCTTAATTTTATTTAAGTAGTCCTTTATAAACTATCTACTATATTTATAGGAAGTTAAGTCTCTAAAGTTTTTAGGTTTTTTAAGTAGCTTACTTTTATAAACTTTAAAAGTATTTAGTTTTAATACTAGTAATTCTAATATTAGAGACTTAAATTTAATATCTTTTTAGTTATTTTTAAGTAATTTTTATATTATAGTAAATATAGCTTTAATATTACTAAGGTTATACTTAAAAACAAGTAAGTAAATATTTATAAATAGATCCTAGTAATTAAGTAAACTTAATACTAAGTTATAGGGTAGTATATCTAATAGTAGTATATATATACTATTACTATCCTTATCTTTTTTAGTTTATAATCTAGTTCTTATTTAGGTACTTATTATACCCTTAGTTTTACTAGACCTGTTTTTATATACTTTTTTAGGCTCGGGTATAAGAGTCGCGCTTAAACTTATAGTTTATAGTACTCCCTACTTAACCTTACTAAGTAAAGGTTATATATTTATTTCTTTTATAGCCTAAGTTAATAGCTAAGAATTAGAAATAGCTTTATTAATATTTTCCTAATTAGGCTAGTCTAATATAGGATTTTCTAATTCGTAAGCCTATATTATACTATCTAGAGTACTATTAAATAACTCTTACTACTCTTTCTTAGTAGTACTTCTAGTAGAACCTAGTAAGTAGCTATCTCGCGCTTCTTAAGGTTATTCTAGCTCTAGTATAGGTTCTAGGGTTAAAAGTCTAAACCTAAGTATTAAAAGATTTAAGTTTACCCTTAAGTTTTAAAGACTAAAAGTATCTTTATTCTTCTTAAGCTCCTTTATTAAAGTATTTATTATTTCTAAATCTTTAGTATTATTATTTATTATTATTTAATCCCTTATTTCTAGTAGCTTTAAAGTACCTATTATATTACTAATAGCGTCTATAGAATATTACTTAGTCTTAGTATAGATCGAGTTCTAAGTAATTCTAAAGGTTAATTAAGATATATTACTAAATATAATCTTATATTTTATAATAGCTTTAGTGTTTTATTTTTTATTTTTAGTAATAGTATTAGTAATATCTCTTACTATAAGAATTAAATAACTATTCTTTTATTTACTTCCTTTATTATAAAAGATTAATTTATTAAATATAATATTCTAAGTAATAATAACTCTATTAAGTTATAGTACCTAGATCTAGTAGATATTATAATTAATATACTTTACTAGATACTTTATATATTTATAGGGTTTTATTTTAAAAGCTTTTACTTCTTTCTCTACTTCTCTCTCTTTAATAAGTAGATATACTCTATATTTATATATATAGATTCTATTTTAGTTAGGTTTTAGGTTAAATATAATAGAAGTAGTTATTTCTAGATTATACTAATAGAAGTACTACTAGAACTAAGAATATAAGACCTTATTTAGTAATTTCTAACTATAACGTTTAGATAGTATTTAGTTATAAAAAAATATTATAGCTTTTATTAATTTAGGCTAGAGTTTTAATAGTAAGTTTACTTTAGTTAATATTTTAATAGAATATATAATAACCTTTTATCCTACTTACTTAATTAAACTATTTAGTTTATAAGTATATATTAGAAATAGTTTAAGCTTAATTCCTTACTTTTTAGCCTATATCTTAAATAAAGTATTTCTTTTAATACTAATTACTACTTTCTTATTATTNATTAAAGGCTATTAAAGATATTAATTAAAGATTTATTTATTAACTAGTAACTATATAGTTTTCTACTAAATATATCTTTTACTAGAAGTAATACTATATAACTATTATATCTTTCTTTATAGAAGAATAAATCTTAAATAATCTTTTAAAAAAGATAAAGTAATAGGTTCTCTAAAGGTTATCTAGATATAACCTATAATATATAAGTAATTATATAAGTCTTATAATTAATATATAGTATACTCTAAATTTTTATATTATAAGTATAATAAAAGAGTTATTTAAGTACTTTCTTACTAGTATATCTAGAATAAAGGTACTATATAGTAATTTTATTAAGCTTTAGTTTTATATAATTAAAAGATAGTTTAAATAGTTTTCTTTTTTAATAAAAAGTTAAGTATATTATTATATTTAGTATTAAAGATTATAAATAGATAGAAATAGGTTTATATTAAAAGAAAACTAGGTTTAGCTTATACTTTAACTATTTAATTACTAAAGATTTTACTAATAGTTTAATATATAAAGTATAATCTAAACCTATAAACTATAATCCTTTCTTTAATAAGATAGCTTTAAATACTATATTAATATAGAAACCTTCTATAATAGTAACCTTTTTAAATACTAAATCCTAGGTGCTAGGACTATTAGGACTATCTATAACCTTTTTAATAATACGTTTTCTATAACCTAAGATCTTTATATAAGAAGTCCTAGCCTTTACTATCTTATTAGGTCTAGCTAGTATAAAACTACTAGGAACAAGTATTACTTTACTATTAATAAGGTAGAGCGCTCTATAGTTATCTAGTAAAGTACTATTACTTAGTAGGTAATAGCTAAAATCGAGTATAGTAAAGTATACCTCGAGGTTCTTTTATAAGTTATTAGATAATATATTTATTAAAGCTAGGTCTATAATAGTACTAATATAAAAGCTTAAGAAAAATAGCTTAAATAATAAACTAGATCTTTTAAATAGATCTACCTTAATTCTAGTTTTCCTATCTACCTTAAACTAACCCTTCTTAATAACTTATTTTCTTAGTTCTTTAAACTTATTATCTTAGAGTCTAGTAAAAATCTCCTAGGTATATTCCTAAGTTATAGCTTTCCTTAAAGGTAGATTATAATATCTAGTTAGAGTACTTTCTAATTAGTAATATCTTTTAAGTCTATAGTTATAGAATAGGTTCTTATAAGGGTATTTATTATTCTATCTATTATAGCCTAATATTACCCTACTTAGCTTATTATTAGGTTTATTAATTATTATAGTATAGACTTAATAGCTCTTAGCCTTTTTAGTAGCTAAGCTTATATTTTCTAAGATATTAAGAAAGACTTTAATAAGTTACTTAA
>LT855427.1:842888-951397 GCA_900184765.1 Hymenoscyphus fraxineus | reverse complement strand
AAAGAAGTATTAAATTAAGTGTAAAGCTTACTAAATTATATAGGAGGGAGCACGAGTTTATATAGTACTAGCGCGCATGTCCCTCGGCTAATTACTAAAAGAGCTCTACTACAAAGGAAGTAGAGCGCTATTACGTAATAAAGTACCTACCACGTAACAACTACTTAAATAGCCTATAGTAATAAACTAGATAAAGATTCTACTAGAAGTATTATATATAACTTAGAAAATCGAGTATACTTATATACTATTCTTATAGAACTAGATAATAGCGAACCTTTAGATATATTTCTTACTCTATTTAAAAGTTAAAATAGATATAGGTTAGTATACTACTAGAGAATTATTATTAATACTAGCGTATTAGCTATATCTACTATAGGATTTAAATAGTATATAGTATATAATAAACTTTATAATACTTAACTTAATATATTTATAAAGGGATAAGTTAATATTAAGTTTAGTAATAAACTAGGATTATATAATATTAGTTTAATCTTTCTTAATACTCTAATTAGTATAATCTAGTTTTATATACTCGAAGGAGATACCTTATTTTTATACTACCTTATAAATATAGATAAAATATAAGTTAAATTCGATAATCTAGAAAATATAATTATTAGTAAATTAGGAAAGAAAGTACCTATTATATATTACTAGGGTTATCTATTCTTCTATTAGAACTATAATAAACAACTAGATATAACTATATACCTTTATAAATTAATAGTAATTAATAGAATATTAATAGAAGTAAATATCTACTAGTTATACTATTAATTCGGCTATCTATTAATATAATAGTTAGCTAAGATACTTAGATAAGTAGGATATAAAGTAGACTTTAAGTTCTTAACCTTCTTAAAGAAGTTTTATTACTATTACTAGTTATATAGTAAGTTTCTTAAGAGATTTAAGTTTACTATTTATAATAACTTAGAGTTTAACTTTAATATTTATATTAATATATATTAGATTAATAACTAGAAAGTTCTATATTATATAGATAAATCGACTAGATTTTAAGTAGCTAGGTTTATAGATAACTTAAAGGTAAAGATAGCTTAAAGGTTATTCTAAGAAATATAGGTAGATATATACCTTAGTCTACTAGACTTCCTAACCTATAATTAAGGAACTAACTTTATTAGAAAGGAGTTTTAATTATATACTAAAATAATAGGTACTAAAATAATTATTATATNAAGGTTAAACGTTACTATAAACTATTAAGAAGGGCGTATAATATTATTAAGGTAGAACTTCCTTTAATAAAAGATACTAAAGTATTATAAATAGTAGTTAAAGCTATAAACAACTTAGTAGGACTAGATAGTAGGATACTAACTTTACTAGTATTTAAAGCCTATCTATAAATAACTAAAGAAGAACCTTCTATAGTAAAACACTTTTAATAAACTACTACTATACTTAAGGTAATAAAAGAGCTCTAAAACCTATAGTCTAAAAGATAAATTTAAGATATATTAAGAACTAGAAATAGACTTTTAACTACCTACTTAAAATTACTTAATACTAGCGATTTAGTAATTATATAGAGAGTTATAAATTATAAAGGAAGGTAGGAAAGACTATTTAAGTTAATAAGAATATAAGGAGAAGATATTATAATTAAAGAATATAGAAAGTAAAAGACGTTCTAATCTACTTTAGTATAACCTTATTATAAAGATAATAAGGATACTAAAGTACTTAAAGAAAGTAATAGAGAAGATAGGGCTAATAATTATTAAGATACTATAGTAGCTTTACTACCTATTAATAAAAGTTAATTATAAATATCTAACTATAAACCTTAAATCTTTAGAACTTAATACTAAGAAGTATATAAAGTACCTACTATACTAGTATAAAGTATACTTCTATTATAAGACCCTTAACTACCTCTAAGATAAGGATAAAGACTAATATTTAGACCTAAACCTAATCTAAACGCTCTACTAAAGAGACGTAGATATCCTTTAAAAGAGAGGATCTATATACTAGTATTCTATATAAAAGTTAACTCTAAAGGATAAATACTTAATATAGATATAGTTTACTACTAGTAGAATAATAGTAAGTATACTAAGATCTTTTAAATTAACCTATTAGATAAAGAGAATATATACCTAGCCTTTAAACTAGAATAACTTAATAAGATAATAAAAGCTATTAATAATAAGGAGATTAAAAGACTTATAAAAAGGAAAGTAATTAATATTATTAATTAGGATAATATACTACCTAGTATATATATATTTAACTCTAAGTTTATTTAAGACATTTAGAATAAAGGTATACTTAAAGAGTATATAAAGTTAAGACTAGTTATCTAGGCGTAGGGCGACTAAGAGAAATCCCTTATACTTATAGAATCTCCTATAATATAAAGGGTTAGTTAATAGCTTATATTTATAATTATAACCCTAGATAGCTTTAAGGAATCTAACTTATACCTTTATAATATAACCTAGGTATATACCTAGTCTCTTATTAATTTAAACTAGCGTTTTTATACTAGACTACTAAGGAATCTACTTTAACCTAAGTAGTAAGGTAAGATATTACTTATATATAAACCTTAATATAGTATACTAGAAACTAGAAACTACTAGTATAAAACGTACTTATAATTCTATATTAATTAACTTAAATACTAAATGTTAATATATAATTTATATCTCTTATATATTAATAAAGAAAAAGCTTAAAGTATTATTAGATTATAAACTAATAATACCTTAATTCTTATAAATAAAGAGTTTATTTAATAAGAATAAGATAAACTTAATAAGGCTAAACTAATAGTAAAGCTAAGAGAGTAATTATCTACTAAGAAACCTATTAAGTTTAATAGTAGCCTAGTATTAAAGGAGCCTAATAGTTTACTAATACTTATATAGAAAAAGGAGGCTAAATAAATAGAGTAAGTCTATAATAGAGCTATTAATTCTTATAGAACCTATAAAAAGGTAAGAGAAAACCTAACTCTATAATAGTAATATAAATTATAATAGGCTTAAGGCGCCTATTTAGTAACTATATTATAACTAGAGGCTATCCTCGATCTATTATATACTACTTAAATAAAAGAGCCTATAAAAGATAATATTAACCTATTAAATAAGTGTTTAAAGTAAATAAAGGATTATACTAGATAAGGACTTAAATACGTATAACTTAATAATAAAATACTTAAACTTATCCTATTTATAAATAGAGTATTTACTAACCTTAAAGATCTAAGCTCTTAGATTAGATATATACTTATACTTATTAATAGAATAAGAAAGGTAAATATAATCTACTAGAGTTCTATAAAGTATAAACGTATTACTTATAATATCTTTACTTTAGAACTTTATACTCTTAGTAGTAAATTTAATCTTACTTTCTTTATTAAAACTACTATTAATAGAATCCTTAATTCTATAGTTCTACTTAAAGTTTATATAGATTTAAAGTTACTATATAACTATATTACTAAATTAAGTATAACTAAAGAGAAGAGACTTATAATTAATATTAACGTATTATAATAGGGGTTTAAATATAAAGAGATTAACGATTTTTTATAGACCTTAGGACTATAAAATATTACTAATACTATAACTTAATCGAAGTATAATAGTATACTTAAGAACCTAATTAATATAAACTATATCTAGTATAACGTTAAGGAATAGGTAGAAAGGGTAGTAAAGAAGAAGGAGATAGCTAAGGAATAAGGAAGGGACTATTTTAATATTTTTACTTATTTTATTTAATTATTTTTAAGTAGTACTAGTATTATAATATCTACGTTCTAGCTAAGGAGGGGTTATTACGTAGTACTATCTAAGATAGTCTATAATACTACTATATATTAGCTAGCTATTTATACCTATACTCTTTTAGAACCCTATACGAATATATAAGATTATATTTAGTATACGGGCTTAAGAAGCTAAACTAATAGCTACTATATTATAATATTATCTATTATATACCTAGTTTCGCTTAGTATAAGTAAGGTATTAGAAGGGAGGTTATTATTAAAGTACTTACCTAGAAACACTTTACCTAGTATAATTAGAAAGGGATTAATTATACCTTCTATCGTATTAATATACTTAATAATAGTAATTAATTCCCGACCTTTAAGATTATTAGTATAAACCTACTTCCTATTAGTCTAGCTAGTATATACTAAAGGATAACGTACTTAGAGGGCGGATATATAAGAAATAATAGTAGTACTCTATATAACTCCTACCTAAAACCCCGCCTTATCTATATTATATAGGTTATATAAATAGATATTATATTTATTAATTACCTTAAATAACCTATTAAAATACCTTTATACGTTCTCTAGAGTTAATATATTCTGCCTTTATATATCTATTAGTATTATACTAAGTATTTTAAACCGTCTAATCTTAACTATACGCTTTACCTAGCGATTCGTCTAATTAGGTCTTACTTTATCGTTCTTACTAATACTATATAAAATAGCGGAAGCGGCTTATATAATTAGTATATAACTAAGTAGATATCTACCCTCTTTCGCGGTAAAATAGTACCGAATAAGTATAGCTTCTTATATAGTATCTAATAGACGATTCTTTCTACTATAATTCTCGGTTATTTTACGCCTAGACTTTCGATATTTAAGCGTTCGAAGGAAGATATTATATACCCCGGTAACGATTAGAAGTATTATAATATCTATATTTACTAGGTCCTAATATATACGAATAGCTTCTACTATTCGCTCTTCCTTATCTAAGTGAGCGGCTATCTAGTATATAGGAACCTTTCGAAGTTATTTAATAAGTGATTATTTACTCTCTTACTATATAAGAGCCTTCTTTAAGCGTAGTATCTTAAATAATTGTTATATAGTATTAAGATATTATAGAATTAAAGTTATATTAGATAATATAGATAGGCTATATTTAGTTAGATATATAGCCTATATATAGCCCTAGTACCCTACCGAAATATTAACCTACTACCTATATATCGACCTACCTTAATAATAACCTATAATATCGATTTATATTATTTATTATATAAGTTCTACTAGTTATTACAAGTATATATATAAAAAAGTTATCCGAAAAGAGTATATTATTATTTTACGATTAGTTTATAGGATTAAACCTAGGGTGCCGGCTTAGTGGTAGTGCCGGCTTAGTAGTACTAACCCTTCTAGCGAGAGGGTAAAAAAGTCGAAATTTTTTTTTTAATCGAAACCTAATTAAATCCTAATTGGTCGAAAAGTTATTACGTAAACAAGACACAGCATATCACTATAAAGACTTAATTATTATATACTCCGAAGCCAACAAGTAATATCCAAGATAATCCAACAAGAAGAGAAACGATGTCTAAAGCGAGTACTTCGTACCTCTTATACATATAAAATCACCAGCGATCTATTAACACCACGTCATATCTCTCTCCATGTAATCCACTAAAATTCGAAGCGAGAATAAAGATATTGTGCATTTATTGTATATCCAATCTTATCTAACACGATGATCGCTCATCTTGCTTTCTAATCTTTTTCTCGCCAACAAAATGTCCACCATCTAGCATATGCTCATACAATCATAAAGTCGTTCCAAAGAAGCGCATGCAACCTCTCCCCACCCATCCAATTCTCCAAATACATTCTAGTCTGGATCTAATATAAACACCATCTGCCAATCTTACTCTCCATCTAAACACCAAAAGCTCTCTCTAGTCATTACACAGCTTCCAAAAGATTTACACCATCGAAACCAAGACCTCAGCTCTCAACATTCTCCTTGACATCACCCATTCCAATCCCCTTACTCCTTCCCTTGACAACAGCCAGCAACGCCCTCCCAACCGCATTCAGATCTCCCAAAAGCGTCAGATGTCCCCTATCAGTACTGACCCTCCCACCCCTAACAACCATATACCCCTCCGGCAACATAGCCTCCTTAGCAAGACACACCCCATCCCCACTAGCAAACGCCAAATTATCATAAACATCCGAGCACGGAATCCCATCCCTCCCATCGACCTTCGCTCCATATACCGTAGGAATAGACTTCCCATAGATCAGAGCAAGAGGTGGGTAGCGATTGGATTCCGAGAGCTCAGGTTTGAAATGGAGTTCTTGTTTGAACTGTTTAATTTCTGCAAGAGTACGTTTGAGGTAGGTAATTGCTTTGTCGCGGGGAATGGTGACGGTTGTGGAGATGGATTGGTTGATGGAATGGCCTTTGGTGACGGGGTTGGTGTTGCTGCCCATTTGAGGGGCTAGGGTCCGATCCGTTCCATTCTCGGCATTTCGAAGGAAATCCGCGGCTTTGCTTGTCTTGGTGGGTGATGATTGGGTTTCTGACTCGAAGCTCCCAACAGTTGGGCTGGAAGGTCCCGAATGAAGCTTCTTCGCCGAGTTGGGGAGGCTTAGAAGACTCGATGACATGTTGATCAAGCTTCCCAAGCCACCGGAAGGTGGGGGATTCTTAGGTGGTAATGGCGGATCAGTGCAGGGGGACAATCGATATTTGATCCAATCATCCAAGCTAAAGAAATCAACAGGATATCGCTCTCTGGTTTTCAAATCGATAAAACATCCGCCATCCTCGGGCAGTAAGAGGAAGCTGGTGCGTAATGTAAAATTTACTTGCGCAGTCAAGACTCTGGAACTCAGCAAGACCGCATCTCCATTCCTAAGAGGTCCCAAAATATTTACACAAGCTTGTGGTACCCCGGCATATATAACACCTGAGAAAAGTTCGGGTCTATGGTTGACAACATGTCGTGTTATGAGGCCCCCTAAACTATGTGCAATCACCAGGGCTCCACGTACATTTTGAGCAGCTCCGCCGGTTGTAGGTTGGTTGGAAGGCAGCCCCTCTAAAAACTTTGTTAATTTTCGACTTAGGAGATGCGGGGAAAGTCTCCAGTCATAACCATAATCCCAGACCCTTAATTTTCCGTTTCGAGCATTTTCGCATTCGCTGAGGCGTTTAAAGAGTCGCCTTGATATGTCAACGGGCCCAATGTTCTGGAGCATACCCGAGGGATATATTGTTTCTTCCATCCTCTCTTCATCTTCTGGCTCAAGCCCAACTTCCAAATCTACCTTTCTTATGTTGAGTCCAACCTTGACAGGCACCCACACTTGCCGATTGTTCTTGGTAGACCTTAGAATAGAGCCTCGATAGCCACCCATTATGACAATATCTCCAGTTAAGGATTCCAAGGCACTATCAAAAGAGTTTAGAGATTGGCTGTTTGGAAGTGCATTACCACTCTGAGCAGATTGTGATGAATCCGTGGCTCTAGATGAAACAGGAAGGGCCGAAGGCCTCGTCTTGTTTAGGTTGCCTGCTATAAGATCTGGTCCTTTATCAGCTTCGTTCCTCCATTTCGCAGGAACGCTATTCGCAGTCAAAAAATTCATATTAAAACTAAAACTGGGTACGCGAGGCATGTTGGGCATACTTGGCATTGTCGGCATAGATTTTAAAGATGCGATGCTGGGAATTTGGGGCATTCTAAAGCTGGACCTGTCTTGTAACGAATCCCTAATCGCCTTGGCCCGAGAGTTGACTTGTTCAGTCTGTTTTTCAAATCGGGTATCGTCGCCGAGTGAGGAAGCTCGTGACAGCGAGTGATACAGAAGTGAGTTGTCAGAGGTTGAGCGTCTAACATTTTTGGGCCGCAGAGGTTGCTCTGCGGGTGCCTGTGGTTTTGATGTGATAATCGACTGAAATGTCCGTCGTTGAGGGGAGGAGTCGTTCCTATGGAGACTACTTGTTGTGAACATGGTCGAGGAGCGGTTGGACCGCGAACCATTTGACGAGTTTGGTGATTTTTGCCCCGGGAGGATAGTAGTAGAGCCAAAGTAATTTCCTACTTGTGACATTGATGGCAATCCCTTAGGTAGAAATTTCTTGAGTGCTTCCGCCCCACCTGATCGTGACCTTGTTCTCGACGAACTAAAAACGCCAGCCAAGGAGGGTTGTATTTCATGTCGAGGCAAATTGAATGGCTTAGGTCCGGCTTGCCACGGAGTTGGCAGTGCTGTATTTTCGAGTGTTGGTGAAGGCAGGCTGGGTAGCTTCGGTGGTTGTGTACGAGACGCTGGGCTTTCGTTTTCCTCAGCTAGACGCAATTTCTCCGACCCATGAGGGGATTCCGATATATATTCCTCCAAGCCTTGTTCTTGTTCCTCTATGGGTGGTGTATCTGGGCCGATATCAAAATACCCTCTGCCGTCTTCCATTGCAACAGCTTTTTCGATCGCTGGAGTCTGTGAAGACCTCATCCTAGTGGCTACAGGACTGATCGAGAGCTCGATGAGAGACTCATCAACTTCCTCTGGGCTATTTACGGCCATTTCGTCGGTGTCAGATTCATCTACGAGTATGTTGGTCTCTTCGAAGCTCGACAAAGGAATATTGGTGGGGGATGTTGTCGCCATGTTGTCCTGAAGCTGGGGTGGTTCACTGGTAACTCCGAGCGGTCCCATCGATGTCTTTGTCAAGGTTTGGTTGGATCAAAATCGTTGAGACGCATGCGCATACTTTGACAGGCTGAGCGCCGGAATGCACGGAATAAGCTGTATAGTAATGGTAAGTTTGCTGTCAAGACATGAAAATGGTCCACGTACACTTCCAATCCTCCTCGAGTGGGTTCCAACAATCCAGATAGACTCTTCCTCTCGCGTGGGTTACACACAGGGCAGTTCGATTGGGGCAAGTGAAAGTTGATGTTTGTTCCCGATGTTTTGACTGATTTGACCATTCCTGATGCGCCCTCGGCAAGCGAGCTTTGACGTCAGAGTGGCAGAGTGGCTTGCTGGCAGATATCCACTCCATCCCGAGACATCTTTTGAAATAGTGCTCCACAGCTCCATAGCTGTAGCTGTAGCTGTAGCTAGCTGTAGATGTGGCTGTGGCCGTGAAATTCCTTTTGCTGCCAGCTTACTTGTATGCACCAGTATGGGTGGCCATCATTTGGGAGCAATGCGATGCAATGCCGATCTTGCCGTCTCGAGGCATTGCAGCTTTCGGCATTGGTCACGTGTTACGTAGGGCTGGAATTGGAAACGGATAGGTACGAACCAAGAGTGAAGAAAGGGGAGATGGTGGAGTTTGCCAAGCTTGGTACCTACCACATTGTTGGGTTGACCTTGGTCTCCAATTGCGAGCCTTGTGGCCTGAGGCAGAAACCACTTCTCCAGCTACTTAAAATAGCCTAATAGGTACCGAGTCTAGGTCCACACGAAAAGACTACTGACACAGCCCTTTTTTGTCTAGTTGGAGAATTTACAGGATATTAGCCAAATATGAACACATCAAGTAGCCCGCCCCAAATCATTCTACACCTCGTCCTCCATAACATGGTAAATTTCAAGACGAGCAAAGGTCCAATAGGAATAGGACAGATATTAGATCCAGTATGTGAGTTGGGCGTAAGTGAGGAACTTCGATCAGCTGGAAGTCGTTTGAAATTGATAGCCGGATCATAATGTCATTTGGAGTTGGGGACTTTCTCTTACCATAGAGCACTTCGGTTAATCGGGGTGGCTCACGTGATATAAATAAGCGGCATACACCTCGACGTAACTCTTATTCCGTGACTCCCCCAAAACTAGTAGGCAGGGTTTGTGTGTGAGAGCCACGATTGAATAATACATTTTTTTACAACCTCTGAGACTATTTTGACCAGATATCGCAGTTTCTCAAGGAAACACCAACATGTTCTTGCAAAATAGGTAGGTCTCGATGCTTCAAACTAACACATGACCAAGGTCGTAATTAGTCGATACTGCTAATCCGCTCTTATAAAGAAGATTTGATGCTTTTGTAAGGCTGCGTTTTACCAAGTTTGGCCATCACCTTGAGTCCGAAACCTCCAACTGTCCCCAATCCCATTGTCACGCCTTCGTCCTCGAAAGGGATCAAAAGGTCCACTTCTAGCACTCCACAAGATCACCACTGTTAAAAGTACGCTTCTCCTTCTTGTAATGTCGAAAATCTCCCTCTTGCTCTCTCAAAATTCACACCACAGATCTCCTTATGTCCAGTGCCCTATTGCTAAGACACTACGTGAAAAAAAGAAAACGAATGTACCGATTTAGCCAGCTGAAATATCGATCAACTCACTCACAAGAAAGTTTTAGTGGCTATTCTTGATATAGGAGGTAGGTGTGGTGGATCGTTTATACGTTTTCCTCTGTGGAATAGTAAATAATGCCCGCGGTGGAACAGACCCGCAGTATGGACATAGTAGATTTGTATTATATACACCCACAGCTAGGTTCAGAGCTCAAAGACAGTGGCCGTGTTTCATAACAGGGGATGATATCCATCCTTCGATAAAACTCTCGCTAAGCTATTTAAGGCTCTAGGGAAGCATGACAGCGGTTGCTGAAAATGTGTAGTTTGACTAGCATACTCTTCAGAATCGAAGATGGCAGTAACTACTACACAAAGTGTTGTCATTGATCATGAGTAACAGGCAACGTTATATTTTAGACATTGAAACAGCACAAGATGGCCGAGATACCAGGAATAAACTCGTTTAGTGACACGCATGAATGAGGGATATCTACCCAGAATGCCAAGTGGGAGCACCCTTCAGCAATGGAGTTTCCAAAAACAGAATTCATTTAGCCTAAGTATATACTGTACATACCGTACAGGAAAGTTGATAGGAAATTTGTTAATTCGTCCACGCAAGAGGCAAATTACGATGTTCCTCAGCATGCTGTCAGTAAAAAATAACCTTCCAGGATGCTGTAAAAACTGTGGTCACACAAGTGTGTGACTTGTGCACAGGCATCGGTTTTTTCTTGATAAGAGTTGATTCCCCTCCTCCTGAGCGAAAGTCTGGCGGAAGTCTCAAATTTACAGCCAGAGTCTAATCACATCAAACAACCATCTCACACTACATTAGAAATTCTGACAACCGAGTTCAAACTTCCACTAGCCTTCCACTATCATCCTCTCGCAAAACACGTAATTCCCTATCTCTACTTTTATTAGCATGAGACTTCAGATGTCTTTTCGCATTATCCAATCGCCTCGAAAAGCCTCCTTTGGAGCCGTGTACACTCGAGGAACATCCCTCGACTGGACAGAAATACCGACGAATTCTGCCATGTATGTCCAAGTGTCTATCGAGATCTCGCTGAGTGGCGCGGGTTTTTTGGCATGTGGGGCATTCATATGGCTTCTCATGGGTGTTGATATGTCGACTAAGACAATGTCAGTCTACATAACAGCTTAGTTAGTATTCTTGAGATGTATACGTACTTGATGAGAGCTCGTGTATTGCGGCGCTGTGTGCAATGTGGACACGAAAAACCAGAGGCAGAAGCAGAAAGCTCTGGCGGAATGGTATGAGGCTTTCCACTCAGTCTCCTCACTCTGTCCTGCAGACCCGCTATGTCGACATGAATTTTGCGCTCTGTCTCGGCTCGATCTATCGAAGAGTCGTCAAGGGAGCTCAGGATGAGAACTTGGAACCAGATTTCTGCGTTGAGGTCGTCAATTTCCGGTCCTTGGGAGCCAGCAGAAAGATCCACAGGGTTAGCAAGGGAAGTTACGGCCAGCTTGTTAGAAGCAGATCGCCGTCTTCCATTTTCCCGAAATTCGCTAGGTGGAATAATCTTAATGTCTGAATCGCTTCCGTCTAGAGGTTTGTTGCCTTCCACGACTGGGATCATCCCCCCAGGAGAGATACTCGCAGGTTTGGTGTAAGAAGTGTTGTTAGAACTGGATCGCAGTCTTTCATTTTCCCGGAATTCGCTAGGTGAAATAATCTCAATATCTGAATCAGTTTCGTCCAGAGTGTCAATTTCTGCGGCTGGAACCATGCCTCCAGTAGAAGCATCCGCATGATTGGCATGGGAAGGTATCGCCACTTTATTAGAAGCAGATCTATGTCTTCCATTCTCCCGGAACTCGCTAGGTGGAATGATCTCGATATCTGAATCACTTTCATACAGCGGAGAGATATTTCCTATGCTTGTACCATTGTTCAATGAATGAAGGTCCCACAGAGTGACTGGTGCAGCTTGTCGTTGGCCCGGGAGCCAGGCCATCGTGCCGACGATGGAAGTTGCAAAATGTTTCGAGGTGTTTGGCAAGGCTGCAGAGCAGGCTATCATGTTGTTCTCCGAGTTTGAATCGCCGTTATCAGGTAGAGAAGTCTTCATCAAAGTATGGAACTCAGATCAAAGAAGCTCAAGTTCGCTCTGACCCTCGAGAGTGTAAAGGAGTGGAGGAAAATTGTCGAAGACGTTTTGTTGACCCAATTGCGCATCGTTGTACAGTACTCCGACATGTGCTGTTTTGCCGAGAATGAGCTCCCGCTTGATTTGAGGTAGAGACAAAGTCTGGTAAACAAGTGCCCTTGAGAATTGTATTCAGACGAGGCTCAAGGTCTGAGGTCCACCTCCGCTAGATGTGTTGTGGTTGAAGACTTTAAGTACACGGCGGAGAAGCTATGTAGCTTGAGGCCCCCTCGACAGGGGGCTTATCCCCATCTCAAACGAGTAGCAGCCATTACATACGGGTCAACCAAAATGTGTGGGCGGAGAAGTAATGGAGCGTGAGGCCCCCTCGACAGGCACCCAAAGCAAAGCTTTGGGATGTCTTCTTGGTACAGTATGTCTGCTTGGTACAGTATGTCTGCTTCTTTTGCTGCGCGAAGCAAAGCTAGGGGGTATGTCTTCTTTTTTGCGTAGCACAGAAGCAGACATCCCTCCCTGTGCTACGCAAAAGCAAAGAAGACACACCCCCAGCCCATCCCATCCCAGATCTCCCCAGCCAGGAGAGAAGTATGCGGATTTTATCCCTATCTCAAACAAACAGCAGCAATTACATCCGACTCAGCCACAACATGCAGGCGGATAAGCAAGGCAGATACAGTACAACAACGCCAATAATGACGGCCTCAACATCGTGGGAATACCCAAGTAGAAAAAGATGCCAAAAAGAGATCCGCATTAGATACGTGACATACGGTACTGTTGTGACAGATCGCTTGCGCATACGCACACAGCCTTTCAAGGGAAGCATGAACTCATTATACTATCTTTACAGGTCATAAGCAACAACAAGACAAAACAGGAAAGCGCTCCCCATAAGCTATCTGTATCCTGATTGAAAACTTACAAAGCTTTGGATCTGTAAGATATAGGTCCGTACAAGGTGGAAGTTCTCATACGTATGCGCCCGAATTCCCAATGTTCAGCGAGCCTGGAAGTTGGCAACATAATTTGAGCACCAAGCAGATACTTCGGGGCTATATTATCGCGAAAAGACGACTTTTTTCATAATCCTCCAATATTTCCGAGAGAAGAAAAGGCCTTTAGTTTCAGCCTTGGGTTCTTCAATGTGCAATGCTGTAGAACATTGATGATGCCGGTTTTTCTGCACCACGACCTCGGATGGGAGGCTCATCATGACACTGCATGGCCGGCCTTCGGTCTGATCCGCATCTATCAGCGTATGTAGCTCCAGACAATCGGAGGGGCGTCGTTCGCCTCCAACGCTTCAGCGGCTTCGTCCACCGCTGCTGAGAATACAGCGGCTTGGGCCACCCCCCAATCCAGCCAGAAGGAAGGGGGCCTCACTATTCAACCGATAGCCAATCAAAGTCTAGGTTAAATGCAGTCGGTCATCGGCCAGCATTTCCTATATTCCCGTTTATGCATGTAAGATACTCGTACGGAAAAAGAGAGAACCCCTCCCCCTCCTATCCACGCCCGACCTGACGGTGGCAAACTCTCCGCAATCTGCTCCGCACCCGTCTTGTACTGTACCTGCATTACTAGTGAGGCCGTCTGGACAAGGAGAGATGCGAAAGGATCGCCTCCCAAGTCTCTTACGCGAGGGTTCGGCGTAACGAGATGCAACTACATGCATTCCCACTGGGTATCTGTATCAGACCACTGAGTGCCGGTACATATGTTGGGCACGACGAGCGAAAAAGTGCAAGATGTCGAGAAGGTGGGCTCGTCACTCGGGACCCAGGAAATCACCGCGATGATGAAGGGGCCTCACACATTCTGGCTGGCCCGCTACAGCGTAGATTTGATTTAGTGAGTCCCCCAGATAAGTGCAAACGTGGAAGGTCGCTCAACAAGCAAAAGCTGGGCTATCATGGCGATGACAGGCGAAAGACGGCCTCAACCCGACAAGGGAGGGGAACAAATACATCATGTATATAAACCGCGCACTTCATGATCCATACTGGGCAGAATTTTCCGTCACCAACGGGGAAACAAGAAACTTCCACAAAACATCTCGCAATTTCTTCTGACATATACCGAACCGTTCAAGATGGTTCCAAAATCTGACAGCAAGAGACCGGAAAAACGAAAAGACTCAACCAGCAGAAGCAAAAAGAAGTATGTCCTGAGATCTCCAGCAACTCTCCCATCACAACATGACCCACGAACCAACCAAGAAATACTCTGACGCGTTGTAGTGCTTCTCAACATCAATCAAGCCACCATGTCATGAGCTCTCCAGCCCAAGAGAACTACTCTGTCAACCAAAACTTCCATCAATCCACGACTCCAGTATGGATTAATCCTCATAGACAAGGCTACATCACTGGAGTAGCACCCTATGACACCTTCGCGTACGTACCCTATACTCCCTCAAGAAGCAAGAGGAGGGGAAGAAAAAAGCTGACTTCAGGAATAGATCTCAAGAGAACTACTACGTCAACGCATCCGCCAAAACAACAAGCGTGCAGGCGTGTGGCTACAATTCAGAAGCAGGAGACATAACCAACAGAGAGTAATTGTTCCTTCTCTCATTTCCACCTGAGTCCTTTCCCCACAAGTTTCCTTCAATTCTTCACAAAATCAGCCTCGTCCCTTCAATCAGATCCCAAAATGAGAAAACTGAAAAGTTCCCCAGCCACCAAGGATATCACCCAACTTTCACACCCACTCGAACAAACGCCTTTACTCAATACAACCCCGATACTGATAACCACGCCGCAAACCCAAAGGGACAAGAACCAACCTGGCTTCAAACCGAAGCCACAGAAGAAAAACGCACAAGAAAGGACCTCGACCTCCGAGGTTTGTCAATCCAAGAAACGGCGGATGCTTATCCGATTTCGCAATCAATGATGGAGGGCGAGATGGGGGATGAGCTGGATATGTTTTGAGCTGTGATCTCAGGCTTCTGAATTTTGACAGGGATTCCGGTTTTGGGAATGTGACCTAGGCATCCTTGAGTGAGGGATCGATTAGCAGTCAGAAGTTGGGGACTTGATTTTGTAGTTTCGGTATACTCGTACTCCACTTGTCCAATTGTCGGGGTATCAATCATAACAGTAAACAACACACTTAACCTCCATCCTACAATCCAATCATGCACAGAACCTCCATCAACTCATCACCTCAACTCCGGCTCCCCCATCCAATCTGGTTCGACAAGCCACCCCCTCTCCCCCTTCCCCAAATTTTCCCCAGCTTTCTCTGTTTCTTTCTCCCTCTTCCTCACCACCTCCCCAAGTCCTCCCTCCAACCTCACTCTGTCATCACGCGCAAAAACTTTTAAGCCCCTAACATGCGTATCCTTCCCATTCTGATGGTTCTCCACAATCTTGACCTGTACCAAGAAAGCTCTCAGTGTTTTCCCATCCGCCCCACCACCCACATGATCCAGTGGTACATCGATCCAACCGCTCGGTTTCTCGAACTCGAGATTTGAGAAGGGGAGGAGATCGTGGTAGCCTGTTCCTGCGAGGAGGGTAATCTTTGTGGGGGTGTAGGATTCATCGTCTTTGAAGTCAAGATAGAGACGTATGGAGGCTATTGACACCATGCGAGAGAAGTGGATATTTAGGTGGTGGGGTTGGGGACCGTCGGATCTGTAGTTTTGTTAGTGCAATATTCTTTCTTTTTAGCTATGTGATGTGGGAAAAGGGCGAGAACATACTGCCAGAATAGATTCGTGTCGTCATTTCGGAGGGCGTCAACGCCGCAGCCGGGTTTGCAACTACTGACAGTCCAACTTGCTAAGTTTCCTATTTCTTTCAACCCTAGTGCCGTGGGATCAAATTGGGCTTCTGTTTCCATTTGGACTGATTGGGACAACTCGTTAGTAAACGGTGCTATGAGTGAGCCTCGAAGTATTGCGGCAGCGGCAGCCATTTTATTGAAAGTGTAGGAATTTAATGGGGTAGAGGAATGTAGGAGAATAAACTCGATTCATTTCAAGAAAGAGGTACATTCAAAGTATAGACTATGACACGCGCAGAAACCTCTACCCAGAACAGGAAGCGACATTTCTCAATCCCCAAGATCTGTAATTGTAAAGGCAAGAAAGACCACAAACTTACTCACCTTCCTCAATCCCGCCTTCCTCTTCATCCTGCCTGTGACCTTGCCTTACCATCGGCGTAGTCTCAACCCACTCTCCATCCCCAGAATCATCCGAGTCCATTCCACGCGCCCGCCGCATAGCCCTACGACGATCATACTCCATCATTCTCTCGCCTTCTGACAACGACCTGTCACTGTCTTCTTCAGAGTCGTTTGGTTCAATAGGTGCAGGTGGAGTCGGGGGTGTGCGTTGCGGCCGATGCGCAGCATCGTATGGATTCGCATTTCTTGGGCGCCTCAGACGAGCGAGTCGGAGGTTAGGTTGGGTGACATGGGATCGTGGAGTTGGTGTCATGGTGTTGTTGGACTTTCTGTGTTGACTTCATGTTCTTGGGAGACGCGTTGTGGGGTTGATTGCAGGGTTATGCTTGAGTGGATTCGCTCGGAGGTCATTGCGGCCCGGTTTCACGCCGACTACACCTCTTGATATTTCAACGTCCTCTTCTTAGATGAAGTAATTGCACTCGTCTATATGCTTTTGACCACCTGAATCTCATGGATAGAACTCCATTGAATTTATAGCTATGGAAAATAGTTATATATGCTCTGAAATACTGCAAAGGTCATTCTTCAAATATGATTCTAATCATTGTAGACCGTTGTCTTTAATCATTTTTTGCATCCTACCAAGGTGATGTATTTCAGCATTATCGCACAAGATATTCAATCCTCTCTTCTTATAGACCACATCTTGTTACTTCATCATTTAAGAGTAAGGAGATATTATATAATTATTTAATTAGCTAGCAGGATTACATCGTTACAAACAAATTAGAACTACTGTACCTACTACTTCAAGCCCTGTAAAGACAACACTACCCAGTCAATGCCTTCTCCTTCTGTGTTTGGCATTGGCTGAATAATTATACTGATTGATACCTTAGGATATACAGAAATATCTTCCATAGAAACCTCTGCCAAAAACCAGCTAGAAGACCAAGAGTAAGGAACACTTGAGATTTTTGTTCCAGTATATCTCGTATCACAAGCCGAGTTCACCACAAGCAGATTGCTAATTAATTCCAAAGTAGCAAAAGATAGTTAACACTACCTTATTCTTTACTGTAATCCTCGAAATTACCAAATCCCCTGACCAACCAACTACCCGTGGCCTGAGTACATTCACCCAACCTCTCTTACACATCAAGATGGCGAACTCGAACAAGCCTCCGACAGACATGCCAAGAGATAAAATTTTATTTGCTCATCGCCACCCTCACTGCCAACTGCGTTGGGCGACACCAGGGACCAAAAAAATAACAAAACAACAAAACCAGTCCAAAAAGTTGCAAAAACTTAATTTCCAACCGTACAAAGTACAGTGGACTTAAGAAACTCAGACGCTATTGCTAGCCGGTTTTTTACTCCGATAGGCCACGGGGACACAATTTTATGTCTTGTCATCGACGCTTTCCCGATGTATTGCGAACGTGATTGCTCAGGTTGAATACGAGAACTGGATTGCTTATTTGTGATCTTAAGGGAAAACCTCGGGAGAGTGGGTGGTCATGTGAGTATGGTATGCCACTTAGGCTGTTGGAGGGACTGTAGCAAGACCATTGGATCTCGCTGCAACCAATTTTCATTGCTCACGCATTGCTAGTGCGTCTGAGCTAGTCCTGGAAACCGTACCTACACGAAGACTTGCCATGGCATGTTGAGCATGAAAAACATTATCCAGAAGATTGGTAGCTGACATATACGCAGAATTCTTACTCGACGTTGCAATCGCGCTAATCGTGGTCGCGCTACTCGACATCTACCTCCTTATTTACCTGGATGTATGGGCTGGAGACTTCCGATTCATAAGCAGACTTATTCAAAGGCAATGATTCGTCCAGAGAAGTTATTTCAACAACAGCGTGGTTAGCTGGTCCTGCCCTCCACCATTTCTCGAGGAGTGGGTGGTGCAGACCTTTTGCCGTTTTCTTATCTGGTTTCGTATATTTTATTCTTGTTTTGGGGTATTCTTGAGCTGAGCGGGACTTGGTAGTGGGAACGGGAGCGCATTCAATTGATGGAAATGAGTGGACTGGGTGGTGGGTGTAGTCGTATTTTTACCTGCATCTTTCTACCTGATACACTATTTATTCTAAGCCCTATGCTTTTCTGAATCACAGCAGCGAAATGTAATCATGTTTCTGTTAATAATATATGCATCAAAGGGAAATAATTTTCATCTTTCTCCTAGGCTGCGAATTCGCGGGTTATCAGAAATTCCATGAGACATTGATATCGCGACTGTTTAAAAACCGCTTTCTCACGAAGCTAGTTGATACCGCGAAGGTTCAACTGTGTACTTGATCAATCCTGATTCAAAATTCTTTTGCTGCATTGGGGTGTGATCGCAGCTCCAATAGCAAGGAGCGTCGAGTTCAACAATAGAATGTCAACCACCTCGTCACAAGTTGAGTGTGCGGAAAGCCATCGCATCTTAGGCATATTCTTCAGGCTTTGAACTCCCTGTAGCTTCAGGCTGTTGCTCGCTAACTGCGACATGCAACAAAAAAGACCTTTATCTTATATTCACTTCAGAAAATGTAGTGCTGCTTCACCCCCGCGAAATAAGCGAACATTCGTTCATTGGCCAACACCGCCTCTTTTCATGATAAGCTACACCAGTCAGCCAATGAAAAAATCTTGACTGTAGTTTTGTTGCATGTCGCAGTTAGTGGACAACAGCCTGAAGCTACAGCGTGTTCAAAGCCTGAAGGAGACCCAACCGTGGCACCGCGACGGAACTGGGGGAGGCCTCACAACAGAACATTCCGAGTATGCGCAACACTTTGAAGGTGTATCTGTGGACTCTTGGTTCTATAATATATGCATTTGGTGTCTTTGAAGAATTTCAGCCCTCCCTATAATCAAGAATTGCACACGATTTCTCCATAGGCAGTTATCAATATGTTTCGAGATCCTCAATGATTATCAACAGTCTAATTATGGGGCTAACCAAGCTGAGAAGCCGTCTGCCAGTCCGATGTCAAATATGGGACAAGGAAAAACGTTAGAACTATGGAGTATATGGTACTTGACAAGTTATCTCGAGTTTGATTACCGATGGAAGGAGCGACTCCAAGTGCTGGATGTGCGTGCCATTGATCAGCGGAGGGTCAATAGCTACCTACAAGGCTCGAGGATTCACCCAACGAAGGCAACACGACAGGAACACCAGAAAGCAGTTCCCAAATTTCCGGACTTCATGTCCATGCCAAAGCTGGGATCACAACAGGCAGAATGACCACTCAAGTCCTCAACAATATAATTTGTGATTGTAATCTCCGCGTTGACTTGACATATATACAACTTCGTCTTATCGAAACTCGATCTTTGGGGTGAGTTGACGGCTTGACTTTAGCGTTAGTCGCTTAAGCAATGTTTGGGAGATTGGTCCACGGAATGGAGCACTGATAATATCGGAGTGAGGAACTTGTGGTCTGCAGAATGTGGACGTATGGTATTCGATTGCTGGTCCGCCTGCAGATTCTATGATATTTATTTCCTTTATACTTTCACAAAAGGTCCCACAAGTCAATGCCACATCGAGTATGTACTTGAAACTCCGAACAATTGCGCACAACAACAATGTTTGAAGTGCATGCAGGGTCTCAACTCGCAAATCGTACATTGAAGTTCAAGCATTTTCGGACTTTCAGTCACCGAGTTCATGGAGTACGAAGGTGAGACTGCGCGAGAATGTTATGCAGAAGGCACTGCGGTTGACAATGTGGGAGAGTTAGCTTCTATAAAGACAAGAACGGAAAACCTTTACCCAAATAACGTCTACGCTCCAACCACTGTGTCGATTTCTGAATTGCAGTCGTAATATTGTACTCAATCACATCGGGTTCTTTTTCGGCATCCTAAATACTCATGCTCTCGTTCCAATTGGTCTATCTTAGTCTCAAAGTTCAGACATCTTTCCTTTCCAAAAATTGGAAATTGGCTTGCTCTGGTTGTAAATGAAGAGGCTATTCTTGCTTGAAATCCGCCCATTCGACTCTCCCCTCAATAAGAGCTTGAGAAAAGGAACTTTCTGTCTGAATAGGGACTGTGGATTCTACATATTGACGGAAGGGAGGGATTTTCGATTTACTGGCTGTCCGAGCTGGCAATACTGTTCAAGTGAACGCTTTTAGTGATTTTTTTCAGGTGGCATTGTGTACATTAGCTCAGCCTTAGCTTAGTCGAATGAGCGAATAATCTAATCATATCCATGACTTAGTATAAATTAGGATATCGAGGGAACCCACAGTAGCAACAAGCAGAGACAAGAATAGCGGTATGAATATGAGGCAGACCGAGTTCTAATCTGGTTTAGAACCCCTTTTGTAGCGGAATCGCCGGACGAGAAAGGGTGTGGTGATGATAGCAAATGCTTTCTCCCATCAAGCCCTCGGACTTTGTGAACGACATGAAGTCTCGTAGAGACAAGACCGCTTTAAATTCACCAAGTCCTCGAGGTCTCGAACATTTGCTTCTATCCATATCTCCAAAGAATCAGCTCATTCATTATCACTACTATTGCATCGAACATATTACCGGTGAGTATCGGCAGCTATACCATGGAAGTTTAAAGATAATATAACTTAGGATAGTAAAGATAAAACAAAAGGTTTACGTAAAAGTTGCAAGTAACGGAGATCAGAATAGGCTTCTATAATATTTATTTTATACATTATTTGGTATATTATACTAAACCGTATAGAATAATAAGTAGAAGTATAAATCTTACGCGAATATCAAAAAGATAGAAGTCAAAGAGTAGAAACTCTTATAGATTATTACATATTTATTCTACTGAGATATACTAAGAGGCTAGAGTACTAAAAAGAAACTCCACAAATTACGTATATTATTAGGCTAATTCCTTCTGAATAACTTAAATTAGTATAAGAAACTTCATTAGAATAACTCTATTATTCCATTGCTTTAGAATAACAATATCTTCTAGATATATAGTCGAGTATTAGAGAAACGAGCAAGGTTACTCACGTAAAATTCACAAATTCACGGGCAAAACAGAGTAGAGCTTAATCTCAGCACCAAAAACAACGAGGGTCTCATTCAACCGGGTATCCCAACAAGCAAAAAAGAAAACAAAAAACAATCACAACCCCACAACCCCCCTCAAAACTCCAAAAACTCCGCAAAAACCCTCTTCCTCACTCTCTCCTTCTTCAAGGCCCGAAGGCGCTCCTTAAACGCCCCCTTAAAACGCCACGCCTCCTCCACCAAGTGGTCACTGAGCGGATCCTCAGTTTTTTCCAGCTCAAATCCCCGCGCCTCCAGATACTCCAGGATATCGGCTCTCGCCTTATCCTCCACGACCTTTTTGATGCTCTCGCGAGCCAGGAGATCCTTCTCGTTCGCTTTGAGACAATTGAAGTACTCAATGTCAACCGGGAGACCGCGACGCAATTGGTTGACTAGGCGAGCGCGTTGGACGTAGTCGTAAACCGAGGCGACGACTATGTCTGGCATTAATTTGCCACCGTAGAAGCTGGAAGTGGTTAGTAGGAGATCTAGATAGGACTTTATATGCCTGCTAACGAGACAGGAAGCGAGTGCTTACTAATTGCGCTGACGGAATCGAACCGCCATGTGTACCATGTGAATTGGCGTTCCTTCTCCCAGATCTTTTCCCGAAAGCTTGACGCGCTTGCAAAATTGCAAGACGCCCTTGCTGTAGTATTGGAAGGCACCAGCGGCGCCGAACCAGGTTCGCAGCCATTTCTCAACGGTGGTGGCATCCTCCTCTGGTCCCGGCATACTACTGATGAACTGCATTCTCGTTAGCGCCTTGCTCTAAAAGTAGTTGATTGAGTCCTGTGTCTGAATGGACAAAATTGAAGGAAATATCGCGACAGAAAGTGACTTACCGACTCAAAGGTACGATCGTATTCCTCATCATCCTTGAACAACTCGTTGATATCAACACGAATAGGGAACGAGTCGGAAGGTGCAGGGTTCGAGATGATCTTTGCATAGCGCGGATCAGAGCTCATGTTGGGGGATTTGTCGAGAATCGTGGTTATGTGGAACGATTCAAGCCCGGCAGATTGATTGGCCATATTTGCAGGCGCAGAAAGAATTTCGACAATCTCGCTATGAGGAGCCACGTTGAATAGATTGTTCCAGAGAATAACGCGTGTATTGGTCGACGTTTGATAACACTGCGGCCAGAACTGGTTGAGCTATCTTGCGAACTGATGGCGATATTCTGCTGTTTTGTGGGGACTCTCGGTTGCGTAGGCGAAATCGCGTCGCCGCCTGATTGGCTTCCTTGACGAAGTGAAAGAAAACGACAATCAGGGTACAGCACACATCATCAATACTAGTCGCCATTAGCTCGCACATCAATTGAACAGCAAGAGACCAGTCGCAATAGTGTTGTCAACTTATCTCGCTTGTTTTGATTGCGCCCAGCCCCCCTAAAAACCAAGTATAGACAGTATTATCACGAGACTACACTAATTGTTTCTCTGGCATTTGAATGAACGTGAATTTTGTGGTCAACTATATACAAGTAGGTGACTCGCTGCTCCGATTCCTTGTAGATGGCCCACTGGTAGAGCGCGAAGGACATGGATCGGTAATCCACGTCCGGCTTGAAGCTGGAGTGGAAACTTTTCCATTAGCCTTGATGGAAATGATAAGGCACCAGTAAGGATACGACGGTGAGGATGCGACAGTGAGAATGCAGAAGGTGCTATTGGAGTCCAAGCTTGTCTTCCTTTATTTGGTGGCCTGAATACTGACGATGGCAGCTAGCCGTTATCGCTCACTCATGGTGCCACGAAGATTCGTATCGTATTTCTCTTGCTTCTCGGATCTTTTTCATTTCTGTGGAACCCTTCTGCCCTTCAAGATTCGGTATTGCGTGATGACATTGACAGCTATGAACTTCAAGATTCGGTATTGCGTGATGACACTGTCAGCTGTGAACTTCAAGATTCGGTCTTGCGTGATGACACTGACAACCATCTCTCGATGGTTATCAGTGTCGCTATCGACTTAAGGTATTGTGAGAGGCGTGCAGGACTTTGGTGGCAGAAAGTTCAAAATCCGTTGATCCAACCGCCACTGACTGGCACCCAAATTTCAAAAACACTTGTCGAACCAACCGTAGCTCTCTGACACATTAATAATCTCTTGAATCTTCAGCATAGAACGACCGTCATTGCTTTGATACATTGTGTTTCTGAAAACTTGGATCGAGACAAGGGGGAATCTTGTCTCTGACCCCCTGTCTCGATTGCCTAGGTGGTTGCCTAGTACTCTAGAGCCTTCCACTCGGTCAGGGTCGTCTTATAAAGACTCCCTACTCGCCTCTTAGCTAGCTTCTCTCTGTATTCCAGCTTATCCATTCCACATTGTGCCCTCGTCTGCTGACAGTAGCAGGGTCGAGCTCAAATCTGGCCGAAGCCTCCTTTCCAGATCTAACAAATTACTTAGCCGTCTATTCTTTGCCCCAATTAAAGATTACTTACGGATGTACAATGTATCGAAATCAAATCAGTCAAGGCTGATGCCCGACGAAAACAGGGCTTTGTACCTTCATGTTGAGAAGATGTGCAGGATTTTCAGGAATTGTGGTGTTGGCTCAGATATCTGGTATAATCAAAGATTTGCTAACTCCGTTGCAGTCAAAAGGTGTGGGGTTCTCAGTATTGGATCGCCCGGGTTGACATCAGGTAAGTGTAAAATCTCGCTGCTAGTTGCCACGTTGTACCTGCCAGTAAATCTGAGGTCTCCCGTATGCGAGATAGCTTGGAGGTGAAGAGAATGCCCAAGGTGCGCAAGAGTTTTACGCCGAGAACGAAGAAATTGCAATTGGAGTTGAGAGGTGTATTCAAGAAAAGCAGTCAGAGCGATTGTAATGACGTTCTTGGGAATGAGACAGCGATTCTCCATCATGTACCTATAACGTCTTGTGAGCGAGAACTTAATGAGAATGAGTTGAGGACATACCGCGATTTTCTGGCAAGTGGTATCGAACTGTACTGCCACCGAGGGAATCTTCCTGGAGAAGGTGCCGTCCTATACGCATGGAGATTTCTCTTGCGAATCGCCAGTGTAGTTTAACGTCATTGCGGACGCAAGCATTTTCACTCACGAAGAATCATTCAGGGGCACTGCTGAGATGAGTAACATGGTTTTATAAGACACTAAATATAATAAATACGATGTAAGAAGGGACTGGGATGGTGTACTCCCTTCCTGTGAGTCCAGAAAAATAAAGGCATGCGGAGAATTGATTCGTGCTTCCTTACAAGTTATGAAGATTCTTTTAACCGAGTTTTGCAGGCAGGACTGTGTAACTCCGATACATATTGCTTGGTAAAATAATGCCTCCCAGCCAACACAGGCTTGTATATTGGGTCCAGGCTTTAGTGTCACAGCCCCCAACCGAAGTGAAAATTGACTTGTGCCCAGGCACACCCAATAATACCCCCCGCTCCATTTTGACGGGATCCCGTCTGTAAGGACAGTCAAACTACCGCTAAAGAGCAAATGAAACGTTAGTTATCTGTACAGGTACCAAAAGTTTGTCGGCTTTCGAGAACACAAAGCAGATATCGAGTAATGTCTCGAGTGACTCAACATTTCCATGCCAAGAGAGAATGCGAGAAGCAGAACAGCATCATGGATGACTTACCTAAATCACAGCAATTATTACCGCTATGAGATCAAGAGACGATGGCGGAAGCCGATTGGCCGGGAAAGAGATGTTGGGTCGACTAGTGGCGCGTTGATCCGCTATTGTCTAGGCTAGTAACCTGGATATCTAATGGAGTACATTTTGGTTAGTCTTGACCCTGAACTGGAAAGAAGGTGCAAGTTTCTGAAAAAATGGGGGAAATATGGAAAAACACACTACCTGATGGAAATGCCTTTCAGATCTGAGGGCAGGAATGCTTGCTTGATTGGAACGAGTTCTGTGTTGAAGGAGTGATCAATTGGATCTAATTCACCTCAAAGGCAGCAAGGCACTGAATGCTTGTTTGAAAGGGACCATTTCTGCACTAAAGGAATGATCGATGGGATCTGATCACCCCCAAGAGCAGAAATAGTCCCATTGATTCAAGAACGTTTGGTTCTTCGTAAGAGACGTGGTCGTTACTCTGTACACACCTAGGTTAGAACTAGGAAAGAGTTTCAGTGCTCCCCAAACTCTATTGACCCAGAACATGCTAGGAGACTTTTAATTTGCATTTCGCTACCACTATGAATGTTTCCTGTTACTCAACTGTCAGCTGAGTTTGCTTACGATTTGATTATAGTTCAGCGTGAACATGAGAGAGGTCCTGAAAAAATGAGGGGAGAAGCGATATAGCAGGAAGTACACATACCATGTTATCTGTGGAGCTGGGATCCTGTCATGTTGGTGAGTTGAAATTCAGCAGGTGGTTTTAGGTAGCTCTGTTACCAATGACAGAAGCTGGCTGGTTGTTCCATATTTTCGCGTGGCGTCAATGGTATCAAGCGGGATCAAGACTTCAGGATTTCAGTCTTTATCATTGTTGGCAAAGCTTTGGAAGACTGCTGACCCATTCCATCGTCGTGCTGTTCGTACAGTTGTGTTTTCGCGACTATGTGCAAATGCGTTTGGTCTTATTCCAGTTTGGATTACGATGTGCTTTTGTCGTCTCGTTGTGCCAGCTGCCCTCACTCAGTCAGCTCATAGCGTTACCCTAGGCAGTCTTTCATATACGTACCACCCAGAATACTGTTTTGTAAACAGGAACGAGGATTCGCAGCAATGTTAATTGGGACAGAAGCTTTCGCAGCCTGAGGAATGGGTCAATTTCCAGAGTTCAGGGACGACACACTTAAGCGAAACCCAGTGTCGGCCTTGAGGTAAAAAAACATAATGTAATGAGACAGAGAACAAGAAGAACATATGGCTGAGTCAACTTACGATATTTTGGAGAGTTTTCGAACCTCACAAGTCACGAAGTGGATCTGGCAATGTCCAAACTCGCAGCAAAAATCATGGTAAAAGTGCGCATGACTCGCAAATATCTATCGGGGATTGTTTGCCGGATCGTTCTACTATGTTTCTCAAGTCAGCTTTGCAATTCTGAGTTGAAAAGGGGCTCGGCTAATTACCTTGGCGTCATGACTCAGGAACACCCACATCGTCCCAGCACCCTTGTAAGCAAGAAAAGTTCTAGTTCAAATTGTCAGTCTAGTTTAACGTCATTTCGGACGCAAAACTACAGTCATCAAGGTCACTTCTCAGGCATGAAAATAAAATAATGATAAATTCAAACGATTTCATCTATAGTACACAAGACTCTTCGACTGATAGAGGAGTGGAGGGAAGGGCAAAGGCACGCATCCTTTTCCATCTCCTCCTCACAGCGCAGACACTCTGCCATCTCAATCTGGTGATTTTGCTTGGGTTTACCAACGTTTAGGCGAAACCCAAGTGGATCGCTCTCATGAAGACTCAAACTTCCTCGGAACTTTCCACAAAAAGTTGCGGAGTGTCTCTGATTGATGCAGTCTTAGCTTGGATTTCATTGGAAGCGACGGACATACCAAATGGGGTTCCATCATAGGGAACAACAGAATATATCAAGCTCTTCTTGACAAGTGATAGAGGAGTGTAGGGAGGATCAAATGTTGCCCCAGTACGAGCCGACGGAGGAAGTTACGGAGAAAGTGCGGCGGTCATGTGCGGTAAGGATTGGGCGAGCTGGCGACTCTGCCATTAGCGAGATGACCTTCTTCTTGATTGGGAGGCTAACCCCGAGAGACGATGGCGAGACTGGCGAGACAGGAGAGATAGGAAATGTTGGGGAGATTTCGTCCCTACGGAGTGGCTCAATACACTCCCAGTACCCTTCCTGCTGAAGTATGATAGAGGAGTGTAGGGAGGAAGGGGTTAGGGAAACTTAGAGACAGAGGAGGAGCCGCCCTTTCGTACCAGTGGCGCAACCTCCTCACAGCCATTGAAAAGGGGTATTTGTGTCCCTATCCTCATTAGCCAGTAAGATTGAAGACTAGGCCTGAAGAATGAGATACCCACAATTGAGATGGTTATGTTGAAGTGTTCCTATTGCAAGGTGGTCAGAGCCCGCTGGAGTATCCAGATGCCCAGTCGGGTTCCAAGACGTCCCAGCTGTGAGGCATGGTCTCATCTGAGTCTTTGTCTGTCTTCATCCTGGGTTGAGAGGTATACAATACCTGCGGAAGCGAGGAGAAATGGAGCCCTTATAGATGTTGAGGGAGAAAGGCCACAGGGTATGTTGCCTTTGCTGGTTGACCAGTATGACTAGTCTGTTGCTTTTGATGGAGAATGGGTGATGGCAGATAAGGATCTGAAGCAAATTCGCAAGATTTGAGACTTGGAAGAAATTCTCAATGCTAAGTATTGAGTTAGAAAGGTTCAGTAGCGAAGTGTCGAAGGAGACAGAACATCTTACCAATTGATCTTTGCTCTAGCCTTTGTCAGGTCTAAACGTCAGGACCACTGTGTATATATTTTGTTTTGATGAGTAAGTGCTCGCAGATGGACCAACAGACTTTGAGTATAGGGAGAGACTACCGAGACAGCAAGCGTCAGTATGTGGTTGGTTGCTCAGTATCTCTCGCACCGAGATCGCTTACAAGAAAGGGGCAGATATAGGAGATTGTCAATGGTAGCTAGAGAAGCGCTCAATGCCTTAGCGATGGGGTCCCCAGGAGCCTGACACTGTTGAGAAAGTAGTCTCTGGTGAGTTAAGGTCGTACTGCAACTGAGAGAGGAAGACTGACGGGGCGACAGGTGACTGTATAGGGAGGGGAAGGATTTAGGGATAGCAAAGGACAAAGCAAGAAAGATATCAACGTACCTTTGAATCGTTGCTAATGGCACCAGACAGGTCAAGAGGTGGTGGGGTAACGTTGAGAAGGCTTTAGGACAGCGCGTACATGTCGCGGTCGGCCGATCTCGTGAAGTTCTGGCTCGCTGCAGCTGCAATTAGCGAGATGAGAAGTTTGAAGGTATTTGCGTACCTGATTCTTGAAGGCTGTAGACCATGATCAAGTTGCACAGTCCTTGGTGTCAGATTGTCAATTGCGTTGTCGTGGAGGATGGTATCGTCAAGTGTTGAGGGGGGAGGAGCGGGGTTGGGAAAAGAAGGCAGGTCGGTCACGTAATTTCCATTGTGCGCAAGCCATCGGTTATTTTCACGCCAGGCAGGAACCTCAATCAATGGCCTGACAAAACAATTTGCACGCAATTTACTATGTAGTTCTGTTTTCTTTGTTCACAAAAAGGGACTCAGGCATCAATCGGACCATACTAGGAGCTCAATCGGAGATTGAGGGGGTAATTTCCGAATTGACATTGCTTGACACGTGAGGGCAATGGTAAGCTCGCAGAAGGCAGGGAGAGGCGAGGGTAGTTGTCTGGTGGTGCAGTCCCTTGAAGATAAGGCTTGAGAAGTGAATTCTTTTGACCTGCGCATGCAAGTTGGAACACCATCCACATCCAAGAAAATTCAAACAGTGAAAGGAAGGTCCAAAGAAAGATGCGACTATCAAGGAGACATCTTTCCTTCAATGGAGAGGCAGTTGGTCTTTTACATGATAACTTCATCAAGGACAAGGCTGCGGTATGTTCTTTCCCTACCAAGGGTTTGCAACGCCCTTTTCCAGATCTCTTCCCCTACCCACCCTCTCCTCTGTTCCTGGGTCCGATCTCTTGCAGTTGTGCTTTCTGACACCCCGCAGGAGTTTGATAGGAGAGAGACTGCCATTGACTACGAGCGAAGCATCAAGGAGAAGTGCCAGAAATGCTGGAAGAAGTGTATGGTTGAAGTGTTTGTGTGGATTGAGATGCGTAGCTGACGCATTACATCAGTGAAGGGTCTGTTCAAAAAGTCCGAGGCACCCCGTTCAGGTCAAAACAAGTCCATCCACAGAATTCGAAATCGTTGATCAATACCAATGGTTCCTGGTCTTGACCAATTCTATTCAAAACAGCTGCACATGGGGGTTCTAGGAGGTGAGCCTTTGAAAATTGCAGTACCCAATGCCTTGAATGGCAATACCATTACTAACAGTACCATCAATAGTTCGCAAGAAACACCCTATAATGCGCCTTTTTCTCCTCCTATAACCTATAATTCTGGTCTGGGCACAACTTTTCTGAGCTCTCTGGGTTTCGACGTCGCGAATTGAGTTGATTTGGAATAAGGTGACACAAACTTTGCCAGCAGCCATCACAAACTTCCTTTCAATCGGGTCTGCATAAGCTATGGAGCTAGTATTGAGGTAAGAGCTGCGAAAACCCTGTAGCGCAAATGGTTCAGTCTTAACAAACTGGGTGGTAGCATACTCAACAATCGCATTCTCCTTTCTGTCCTTGTCCTCTCGTCGAATTCGACCGCCAACATGTGAATTACGAATTTTAGTGTGGAATATAAAGGAAGGAAGGGAGCCTTTACTCGTACTTGTCAGAGTCTATATACTGGTGTTTCGCTCAAGGATTTGCCTATGGGAATTGACGGAACCAATTTGATCTTGCTAGCTACTTCTGCAAAGGCATGCGCAATAATGGAATATGGAGATCTGCCAATGAATAAAAGATCCTTGCTTTCTGTGACGGACAAGGTTCAAGTGACGGCTAGTACCTTTTCTCGGAGTCTTGCTTAACAACGCCGATGCTTCGCCCCAACCTTCAGACCTCCTTGTGCTAGAGAACTAAATAGAAACTACTTGTCCGCTAACAAATTCCACCTTACTAAATAGCGTCCGCTCCTCCTACAACATTTTAATTGGACTTCTCACAAATGTGCAGGATATTCAGTTCCGCCTCCTTCGTGGCTATCTTCAACACTTACCAAGACCAGCCAGACAGTTGTATCTGCAACGAGGTAATAGGTTTCTCTTGATATTCCTCTTCTTAATCTACCTATAACGCGATCGGCATATCCCTTCCCACATTTTTCCTCAAAGACATTGTGGCTTTCCAATCCTGGCATTATGCTGGAAACCATCTTACAGACCAGTAATTATCTTTACAGCCCCTGTAAGTATCTGAATGAACTTTGAATCTACGCATTAGATTGGCTTGAATGCAAAATGACGACGAGTCTAAGTTTGAGGAGACTGAACAGGTTGCTACGGATCTTCCAGGTTCACCAATCACCATTGTCTTGCATCCCCTTCCTTCATCTTGGAATCAAAGGACAATAAGGATGGAATGTTGACAGTGATTGTGTAGCAAGGTATATTCAGCTACTTAATTACCGATTCTTGGATTGAGACTCCTAGATTTTGCCGGTCTGCCTGTGAGACTCGACAATAATACCATACAATTTGGAGATCTGCGAATAGAATAGCCTCTAGCCAAGGAAAGCAAACATTTAATTGTGGTCCTGGTAGATGCTCCAATCTCCTTGACTCCAATGCGAGACCAGGTTGAGGCAAGAGACTGAGGTACAAACCGCAGATGTAGAATAGATTGGTCTTCTTTATATCGATTTCTACCACTGAATTAAGATTGGATGCTTAACAGTTGCAGCAACCACTGGTGACTAATTCTTCCGCTCGACAAGAGATTCCATTCTTCGACTTCGTCGTCTTCTACGTTGCCTTGCTTTTCTTCTGCTAATATACGGCCTCCACCTCCTAGTACTTTTGGTTTGGTCTCTCAGTGATACGACATGCAAGATGACTCTGCTACCGTTTGTCTCATCAGCAACCTGTGTTATAGCCGCTTGGATCAACTCTCAGGTTCATAATATGCAGAACACTCTGAGCATGTTCGAGGCTATTCTTCAACAACTCAACTGACGACACTTGAACAGGTACGCAGTCATTCGCTTCGAATTGACTAATTACTCCCCGACCAGTCCCCTGTTCCAGGCTTCCAGACCTACGAACATCTAAGACCTCGAAACTTAATAATCGCCTCTCTGAAACCCCTCAATGCAAATCTGACGACTCTCCGACACACGGCCAACAGACCAGCAAGGTCCTCTTTCCCACGCGGTACTCCTGAAATGAGATTTGTCGATCCGTAACCATTTCTCCTCCAAGTACCTCATTCACTGAATCGATATCAAGCAGTTTCCTTCATTCTCAGCCATATCTCGCGTTGAAAGGTCAAAGTCGATGAGTTGGAAACAAGACGGTTTGGTTAAGCCATTGAGACTACCGGAGCGGGATTATTCGAAAGAGACAGATATGGCAGCCAAATTTGATTCCAGAGATAATGCGATTGGTGCTAGACTCATGGAGCCATATGATTGTGTACCAAAACAGCCAGCCACGCTACTGTAACAGGCTAAACCCCGGCACCCAAATAAAACAATACCTTAATACCCCAGAGTAGCACAACCACCATCGCCTTTGGGCAAAAGTTGATGAGTCGTAAACGTCGTGTTTACACATTTCCAGACTTATCATGGGAAATTGGGGGATATGAGCCAATGCAGGTTGGGGTACTTGAAACACAGTATTGCTAGCGGCACTCTGCACTTACTAACTTCTAGGAGTGGGATCTGGGGGACTATTTTTTATTTTGTTTTATTTTTTGGGGTTTTTCCTCGGGGAGGGAAGGGGAAGGGGGGCGAGAGGGGATATGTGGTTCGGGAGAGAAGACTTGGATTCACTGATCTCCAGGTCTCCTCGATCTTCACCTTCGGGCAGCTTGCATTGATCATGACCTCCCCACGTACTCCCACAATACCATGACATGCTAATCGATCCGATAAAATACACCCTACGAGTGCATCGATCTCTCGATATGTCTAAGTGATTGAAGCGTAAGTCTTATGGTAGGCATCCCGACGCCTGAGGATATGATGATTACTGGTACAAACCTGACGAGTGAAGAGGTTGAGGTGTACAAAGATAGATAGCTGATACATGTATTAAGGGGAAGACTTCGATCTTTGTTAGGACCGTTGAGGTGACAGTAGAATTTCTAAATGCCTACAGAAACTAATTGGCTCCACCTATTGTGATTTGACAGATGTCCTGCAGAACACCATCTCTCGGTGAACAGTTTCAAAAGTCTGCGAAACCACAGCCTGGCAGCCACTACCCAACTATCTTGAGACAACAAAGTCACCCCCACTGCCACCCCCATTCCAATTCCTCATAAACCCATCCACCCTATAACCTGACCCACGAACCCCGAATACACCTTCATTGAGAACATTGAGACACCCCCAAGTAATCACACCAAACCAAGGATTAGCCAATGTAGTTGTGCGGGCACTGGTGTGAGCCGTACACATCGCCGTGAGCATGTTGACTCTGAAGTCACTGCTCCTATCACTGAGATTTTCTATAGGCCTTGAACTCTTCCTTGAAATGAGAAGAGGAGGTCGGCCTTGAGTTTTGTTGTTTTATTTTTGGTCTCTTTATTTTTTGAGCGGCTTAGGATCGTAATTTAGTAGTATTTTGATGGTGTTTAGGTGGACTGTGCGTAGACGAGATTGTGGTCTAAATGAATTGGATGAGGGACGTGACTTCTAATTCGGTTGGTGTGTAGAGTTGACGTATTCCTTCTATTTCTCACTCAGTCCCCTCCAAATATTCTAACAAAATACTGATCCACAATACTTTCACCAACGAGTCATTGAACCCCTTCTGATCAAGACTCAACGAACCGTCGCTTGATAATTCATTGCATGGCAGTATCAAACAGAATTCTCAAGACCTGCTGGACGTCATACAAGGTCCATAGGCTTGAGAGGCTCACTCTCTGTACGTAAGTACGAGAGACGATGAAGACCCTTTTGAAGATTGTATTTATTGGAGATCATAGAAGCTCTTCACGAGTTTGAATAGGACACATATTAATTGGGAGTTTTTTCAGCACATATATGGATCGACTGTGCCATAGTAAGTCTTATCTGACTCTGAAATTTGTCGTGCACCAGGTGGGACAGGCATCTTAGATTGACCTTCAGGAAAGGGGGTAGATTTCGTATCGTCTTTGCTGGCTGATGTAATTCGAACTTCACTGTTGGGGGAGACGACTTTTAGGATGGCTAACGTATTTTTCTGAGGTTGATAATGGTCCAATGGTGTCAGGTAATTATAAGATTTGAAGTAGGAAGAAGTTGATAGCAGATGAAAAAACAGTTGAGCGAGTTCAAGATTATATGCCAATTTCACACAAAGAAAATAGCCCTTGTGTCACTAGTTTGCTGTTGGTAAATTGGTGTACAGTTAGTGGTTGTACGAACCAACAAGCTAACATCCAACCAACCCAACTCAGAGAACGATAATAATGAAAGAAAGAAGACTAGATGAGAACACCTACATTCACAGCTATTATTTCCTATTCTCAATATCGCATAGGGTCTATGCGTTAGTGTTTTGTATAGAAGAGAGAGGAAGAAAAAGATAGGGAGTAAGGACAGATAATTAGTAAATAATTATGAGCGCTTTATAAACGCTACCAGCATCTGTAAAAAGGTAGTATAAGCGGCTAGGAATAGGTAATACGTACTAGAATGTTTCCTTTCCTTTTGTCCCTCCTAATTTCTCTTCACTTTCCTTCCGATACTACTTTACGACAGCGATAGTAATAGCGAGAAGGGGATAGAGAATAATAAAGTAGAGTTATATAACTAATTACCTTTTTATTAGAATATATTTACTATATTCGACTCTAAAGATAATTATTCGTAGTAATAGAATTATATTCTACTATACGCTCTCTAGCTAATATAAGTTATTTCTAGGCTTAGTAAGTTTAATAAGCTCTAATATAGTAAAAGTCTTATTATAAACTTATAATATATATATATAAAGTATCTTAAGAGTTTTAAACTCTTTAAAAGAATATAATACTCTTTAATATATTATATACTCTATTATAAAGGTTATATATATAAATCAAATATAGAGGTTAATTCTAGCCCTAGTAAGCTTAGTAAGCCTTAATATAGTTAAAAACTTTATTATAAACTTATATAATACTTTAAGAGTATACTATTCTTTAAAAGAGTATTATACTCTATATTACTAGTATTTAAAGAGTATTCTACTCTTTATTCCTAGTATTTAAAGAGTATTCTACTCTTTATTCCTAGTATTTAAAGAGTATTCTACTCTTTATTCCTAGTATTTAAAGAGTATTCTACTCTTTAGAAGAGTATAATACTCTTTAATATAATATATACTATAATACTAGTAATCTCCCTTAACTAAGGTAGATAAAGCGTTAGCGCTAGATTAGTATTAAACTTTTATATAAAGACTTTTAATATTTAAATAAATAGTAACTTAAAACTTTACTTTTTATTTATATTATTTACTTACTTTTAATCTAGTTTATTTATTTATATCCTTTAAACTATTATAGCTTACTATATTTAAAAAGTACTTTATATATTAATTTATTAAGATTTAGTTTCTTAGAATTAAATAGCTTATAATTCTAAAACTAAATACTATTATAAACTCGCGATATTTTATAAGGGTTTTATTTAAGTATAATTATATAATATAATAAGCCTTAGTTAGTATAATTAAAGTTTTATTAAATATTCTTTATTTAAGTAATTATTAGTTATTTATTATATTAAAGCTTTAATTAATAGCTTCTAATTTAATTTTATTAAATATATATTATTAATAGTTATATAAATTAGCTTTTAATTAAATCTAGTAAATATTCTTCTAATTTAAATTTATTTTACTTTATTCCTTTTAATAATATTCTAATTAACCTTTATTATAATATATTTATAAAGTTTATTTATATAATATTTCGGGCTATATATATACTCGAAATCTACGTAGTAGATATATAATTATAATTATATACTACTATTATTTTATACTTATTATCGTTTACTTTTACTACTATTTTCGTACCTTTCTTATTCTACTAAGTTATACTAATAACCTTAAACTAATTAAATATAATATTATTAATTAGTTATTAATTACTTAGTTAATTAATTAGTTAATTAGTTAGTTAATTAGTTTATTAATTAGTTATTAATCTCGAGAGCTAGCCCTTAAAGCCCTTTAGTTAATTAGTTATTAATTAGTTATTAATTAGTTATTTATTATATTAACTAATTATTAATTAGGTATTTATTATATTTACTAATTATTAATTAGATATTAGTTTTATATTAATTAGTTAATAATTAGTTAATTAATTAGTTAGTAGATTAGTTAGTTAATTAGTTATTCTTTAGTTATTAATTAGTAATTAATTAATTATTAATTTTATTAATCTTAGAGTCTAGCCCTTAAACTTCTATAGCTTACTATACTTAAGAAGTAGCTTATATATTAAATACTATTATAAACGATATATACTTTAGTATTCTTACCTCTAAATACTAACTAAGCTATATAGTATAAGTAGTAACTATAACGTTTATAAGCTTCTAACTAACCTTATTCTAGTTATAAACGTTATATAAGTATAAAGAGAATACTAAAATATAGCTAAAACTCTTAAATATTCTATACTTTAACTATATATAGTTTAAGTATAGTTATAGCTATTAATTAGCTATTAATTAGCTATTAATTAGTTATTAATTAGTAGTTATTATTTAGTTATTATTATTATTATTATTAATTAGCTATTAATTAGTTATTAATTAGTTATTATTATTATTATTATTAATTAGCTATTAAGTAGTTATTAATTAGTTATTACTTAATTAGTTATTACTTAATTAGTTATTAATTAGTAGTTATTAATTAGTTATTATCTTATATACATTGTCTTTCCCCTAAGCGAGACAGGGGTTGATTGGCTCTCAGCGCTCCCGGAATGGACCCGAAAAAAACGGGTTAGGTGACTTGGGATTTTGGTGGGCACGCGTGGTACGAAAGAACAGCCCGCATCGAGCGCAAATCGTGTCTAAATTCTTTAGCACTTTGTATTCGGTTATATTAGTACCTATATTAAAATGCTACCTTTTTATCCCGTTGTTTACTTATAATCAGATTTAAAAGTAGTATTTAATAGCGATTTGCGGTTACGACCATCGATTTTGGTGGGGTTTTTGCTACCTTATCGATACGAGGCACTAACTTCTCGACTTAGTAGACGGACGGGAGGGTTAAAACTCCGGGTTAGGTGACTAGCCTATCTACCTACTTATAAGCTACTCTAATTAGTATATAAGACCCTAGATAGCTTATATTCTCTACTATTCTACCCCCTTTACCCCCTATATATAAAGTTAATTGTAAAAGGAGAATAATTCTAAAATATAGTCTATTTAATTTATTAAAGGTTTTATTAATCTTTTATATCTAATTAAAGTTTTAATATATAAAATAAATAACCTATATATATATTTAAAGCTTAAAAAGATTTAGAATAAAGATTAAGTAGTACTTTATCTTATTAGAATATAATTAAACTAATATATAATATTAACCTATTTAATTTAACTTTTAAATATAATATTTTATAAGATTTAATATTACTTAATTAAATAATAATTATTTAAGAAATGTTTATAAATACTTTAATATTAAAATAGATTCTATATCTTATATAGCTTTAAATATATAGTATATATATATATTTAAAGTTTTATATATTAAAATATTTATTTAATATTAAAATAAAGATTTTATAATATAGGTTTATATTTATTCTTAGTTTTATAACTTTAAACCCTTTATAATATATAGTTTAGTATATATAATAGTAATAGTATATAATCGAATAGCGTATAATAAAAATATATTTAATAAAAGTATTTAAAAGAAATAATTAATAATTTAATTATCTTTAATTTATAATTAGAAGGTATTTAATAAGGTTTTAATTAAAAGATACTAAATAATAAATTTAATAAATTATACTTAATATAGTTTAATTAAATAATACTTAATTAAAAGATACTTAATATAGTCTAATTAAATAATACTTAATAATACCTTAATTAAAAGATACTAAATAATAAATTAAATAAATTATACTTAATATAGTTTAATTTAATAATACTTAATAATATATTTATTAAAAATACTTAATAAGGTCTAATTAAATAATACTTAATAATACCTTAATTAAAAGATACTTAATAATATATTTATTAAAAATACTTAATAAGGTCTAATTAAATAATACTTAATAATACCTTAATTAAAATATACTTAATAATACCTTAATTAAAATATACTTAATAATCAATCTCAGTATAAGAGTCTCAGGAGAGACTCTTAAAGCCGTTGTGTGGGCTAGAACTCGTATCGCTTCGTATACGCGGGGAGCCGGCGCCGAGAGCCGCATGCGCACTTGAGCCTCACCTGCACGCATGCGGCTCTTTGTACCTACGTAGCCGCATGCGCATATGTCGGAACGACATATGCTTCAAGTATACAACAGTACTTAATTGACCCTACAAATCGGTCTTATTTTTATGTCGTTCCGACATATGCGCATGCGGCTACGTAGGTATAAAGAGCCGTATGCGTGCAGACGAGTTTTGGTGTTCCTGCTCGACCCACTTTTCCTTCCGAATGTAGTAGGTATTCGTACGCTTTACCCAATGTAGTAGGTATTACCCCTGTCAAGTTCTGGCCCACACAACCGTTCCTAGAGTCTCTTTAGGGATCCGAGGAACGAGGAATAAATCCATATCGCGACTCTAGGATATTAAACTAGATTGCTTAATAATACTTTAAATAAAATATACTTAATAAGGTCTTAATTAAAAAATACTTAATAAGGTTCTAACTATAAAATACTTAATAAGGTTCTAATTAAAACCACTTAATAAGGTAGAGGTAGGCGGTAATATAAGCCTATAAGTATTATCTAACTCGTTATTATTATTATTATTAATCTTTATTTTCTCTCGGGGGCCAGCCCCCGAACCCCCGTAGTTATTATTATTAATTAATTGGTTATTAATTTTATTAATCTCAGGGGCTAGCCCCCGAACCCCCGTCTAACTAAGCTACGCGGTATAGGAGGTGGTTTTAGTGTTCCTACGTGGGAGCGTAGGTGCCTGAGTGCCTTATAGATGCGAGGTACCAACCCCACGGTCGTAATCGTACACTGCTTCTAACCCACCTTGTTCTAGCTACAGACATCGTATAAGCATAGGGAGAACACTAAAATATAGCTGAAACTCTTAGATATCCTATGCTCTAATCATGTGTGTTTTCAATACGATTCTCGCTCGATGTGGGCTCGAGAGTAGTGGTTGTAGTTTTGGTGTTCCTACCCCTGCGCTGACTAAGCTAAGCGAGTCCAGAACATCCCTGTCGCACTTTTATCCCTGAATTAAGCCGAATTTACATTGGCTGCATCGATTACAGGGGTCTTCTGGCTAATCAGGAGCTACAAAACTACCTTAATCCTTAACTCGAAAATATCTCGTAGGCCTACCTACCCCCACCTAACCCCCCCTACCCACTAAAAACGTTAGCTGCGCTAACGAATAAAAACTATATATTAGAATAGTATATAGAGGGTATTTCTAGCCCTAGTAAGCTTAATAAGTTCTATTATAGTAATAGGTTTTATTAAATACTTATAATATATTTATATAGTATTTTAAGAGTATTCTACTCTTTAAAGGAGTATAATATTCTTTATTACTAGTATTTAAAGAGTATTCTACTCTTTAAAAGAATATAATACTCTTTAATATAATTACTATTATTATATAAGAGATATATAAATAAATAGTAAATATAAGTTATTTCTAGATTTAGTAAGCTTAATAAGCCCTAATATACTAATTAGAATACTATAATTAATAATCTAGAAGTATATATAGGAATAGAGAAAATAAGATAATAGTTATTAGTTATTATATAATATTAGTTTTAATAGGGTAAAGATATAGAATAATTAACTAGTAAACTAACCCTTAGAAAGAATAAATAATAAGAAAGAGCTTGTTTTCTATACTATTTATTTTATACGTATAAATTTAACTTCTAAAGTCTACTAAAGGCGTATATACTATATCTATATCTTCGTATTATTATTTCTTACTTAAGTACTATTTCCCCTAGGCACGGCCCCAAAATCATACGACCCTTTTCGGCATCTTTCTTAATCTCATCCTCTGTCTTCCGCTTATAGTCTTCAATTATCCTATCTTCCTTCCTCTTATTTTCCTCCTCCTCATTCCTTCCTTTTCTTCCCTCAACCTTGTCCCATGGCCTTTTCTCTTCCGTCTCCGTCGAAAGCTGGCGGCCCCCAATAGGAGACTCTTCTGCAGGTGCATCATCCATGGCTATATCTGAAGTTGACTGCTCGCCAAGTTTAGCTCGTTTGACAGAGCCAGAGACTGCAAAATCTTCATCTCTATCAGGAGGGGCTCGGTCCTTTTTGCCTAATAAGTTAGTTGGTGGATTAGCTAACATGTTTCTGGAATAAGAAGGAGTTTTTGGGCCGTACTGTGTGATGGGTTTTTAGGGTTATTCATTTTGTGTTTCTGAATGGTAAGAATTTGTTAGTAGATGAAGAGATAGTGGAGCGAGTTCGTGTTATATACAAAATCCCCATAAAGAAAAAGGCTTTATGAAACTCGTTGGCTATTAATAAGTTCGCGAAGAGTTAGTGGTCGTGCAAGCCATATATAACAGGCTAACATCCAACCAACTTAATCCAGATGACAGAAAATTTGAAAGAAAGACAACTCCGGCAAAATAATATCTCCAACAGCTCAACAGACCGGTCACACCAACGAGAGCTCCTAATACCAATGATAGCTTGCCACGTACAACAAAGCAGTTCTATTTCAAGGCTTTACGCCCCCGGTTCAAAGCTTTATAATCCCTGGGAGAAACAATATAATAGATTTTACACCTGTCTCGCTTATTTCTCATTTAAGTAGAGATAGGTTAAACTTAATAGGATAAAGAATGCCCACGTACGGGAGCGTAATACTTTACTCAAGGACCGCTAAACGTAGGGTCACGATACTATGTAGCTTTAGGATCTGTCTCTAGCTCACAGAATTACCTGTGACTATTCCTAAAACTTTGAAACATCTTAAGGAGGTATTATATAATATTTCCTACGGGCTATAGCTGATTCATCCATATCTTCTCTTAAAGTACAATTTCTATAATCTCCACTCTGAATCCCCTTCTGACTATCTCTCCCCAATTTTCACGAATATTACTTTCACTATAAGAAAACACCCCACCTCATCACCCACTCCTCCACTCTACTCACTACCCAAATTTCACAAGACAATGACCAGTGTTCTCCTCCTCATTCCCATCCCAAGTCTTCCCCCCTCATTTCACCACATGCAAAATTACTTCCCCCCCACAAAGCTTGGAAAGCTTGGCCCTCCGCTCTCACGGCTCTCCTCCTTCTCCACTACCTCTTTAAGATCAACTTTCTTAATACGGCCATTATTCACATCCATCAAATCTGCTTCTTTAGACGGGTCTTTCGCGGGTGTTAACCCCTCCTTGGTCTGACCATTATTCTCATCCTCAGTGCGTGTATGCTTCTCACATATTTCGGTCTGTTCCAGCTCAAGGGGAGAATTGGAGCTCTCGGGGACATTAACTTTTTCAAATTGCCCCTTAGGATTTCGGCCTTTAAGAGTTGGCACCTGCGGGTTTCCTGAGGGCTTTGGTGACATATTTTGAGGATTGGGAATACGTATCTTTGGGAGAGTTTGAGTGAAAATGAGAGGTAATGAGAATTTAGGAATAGGTTGGATGAGAATGGAGTTATATAAAAAAGTCTCACAAAGGAATAACTCCTGATGTGGCACAGAAATTCATTGGTCCTACCACAGTTGGTGAACCTTAACGGTCATGAAAACCAACAGACTAACATTCAACCAACCGAAACACCAACATCAAAGAAAGAAAGAAATGGCACAAGATTCAACCTCCAAAATCCCAGGCCTATCAACCCCATCAAATCACCACCTAACCCATCACTAGCTCAGGCCCTGTTTCTCACCTTCCTCGAAATCCTTCACATCCTCACCTAATTCCGCCCATTCTCTACCTCACCTCTGTCATCCTTCTTACCACTCCCCTTTTCCTCAACAAATTCATCACTTAATTCATCTTTATTACCACGTTTATCACTCCGACTCGTCAGCTTCCCAGGACCCGCATGATTCTCTGCAGAATCAATCTCCGTCGGGGATTCCACAAACCCCTCGCCGAAGATTTTTATCGGAGCCGGGTCAGCGACTGTGGCATTATTGTCGTCGCCTGATGCGGGTTGGATTTTGATTTGTGGGACTTTCGATATGGTTTTTGGGATTGTGATGATAGTTCTTTAGGGTGGAGACTAGAATTCGAATTAAATTTTCTTGGGAGATACTTTAACAAGTAGATAGATAGGGTAGGGTAGCATGGAAGACTTGATTTATACTTATATACAAAGTCTGCACAAAGGACTTGATCTATGAGTAATACATTGGTCATGATAAGTGATTCAGCCTGCAAGCTATAGGTATACAAACCAACAACAGCAACTGAAGCCAACCCCAGAGAAATAAAGAAAGCCAACCCACCAACATCAATCATCCTCAATAGACGAAGAAAAGATAAAGAATCCGTTCCCAATCACAGCAAATTCCAATTCCCTCTTTCCGCGAGGACGAAGAAAAGCCGGTGTTTTATTCTACATTATACAGCAAAAAGACAACAACTTCCATTCTACTAAAACCAGAAAAGGATCTCCAACAGGCATCAACAGCTATATTAAAACCTAACTATAAAAGCTTCCTTCCCCCCTCACAAGAAATAAAATAGAATTCAAATTATAACCTAACTCCCAAAAAAACACAGAACCCAAACCTCAACCTATCAAAACAAAATACCAGCTCCAAGCTCCACCTCGCTAAAATTCATTCATCCACCTCCTCTTTTGAATCATCACCAAATGCTACCTTCTTACCTCTGACGGTTTTCTTCTCCTCCCCCTTCTCGCCACCTTTCTTATCACTAACAACAACGGGAGGACTTGTCTCCCTCTCCTCTGTTTGGTCTCGCTTCTCCAACAATTTAGTATCAGCATCCTCCTCATCCCCAGACTCCCTTTNACCCCTCCAACCCCCTCCCTAAGCCTCGGCGCACGACGCAAATGACCAGGCTCAGGCTCAGGCTCAGAATCCGTATCCCCACCCCCTTCTCCCCTCTCCCACGGACTAGCCAAACCCGGTGCTCCACAAAGAGCCGCTATACTTTCCGTAGCGGGTGGCCCACGAGTCGGTACATCAGGCACCGTATTCCCCTTACTTCCCTCATCTTCCTTATCTTCCTTGCTTTCCTGTTTTTGAGTATCTCCCGTAATAGGTGGTGACATAGGTGAAACTATTCTAGAAACTGGGTTCGAAGCTTGAGGCTTTTCCAAAGTTTCTGATGGGAAATATGTCTGTGGGGTCGTTGTGGTTTCTGGGGCGGATGGTGGAGATACTGGGCTTTGGCTTGTCATTTTGTGAATTGTCTAGATTGGATTGGGTTGGGTTGGGTTTGAGTTCTTGGGGGGAGTGGACGGGGGTTGGATTTATGATAAAGTAAGGAGGAGGGGATACTTAATTTGAGGAAGGGGAAGGGGGGAAAGGTGAAGGGATTATATAACTGCTCTACACAAAGAAAACAAAACTGATATCAACTTATTGGTCTTCAAGATTTACCTCAGTCATCAATGATATTACAGTGACTGGTTACAGCATGAAGCGAAACGACAAAGTTGTAAGGAAGGAAACTATTTCCTTCCTTACAAAGAAAGAAAACCACAGGCTTAAACCATTGGCCTAGTGCAAGAATCACAGGATAGGTACTGGTTACTCAAGCCAGTAAACCAACCAACACAAACACCAACTAATACCAACACCAAAGAAAGAAAGAAGAAAAATAACAAAACTACAACCCTCCCTTCACGCGAAGCAAACCCCGTTATATGACGAGCCCTTACAAAGAAAAATACGATACCCCTAACTCACTAGCTTCAAGTAAAAAATCAAGAATTACTAGTGGAGCAGGGTATAGACCTACACCAACACCAACAACACCAGAGAAAGAAAGGAAGAAGAAAAGCAGCAAAACACACACCTCTCCTCGCACGAAGCGAACCCAATTATATAACGAACCCCCACAAAGAAAAATACACCCAACCCACAACCCTAAGTTATTAGCCTCGCCTAGACAATAATCACAACTTTCCAATGCGATATCCATTGAACCAACCAACAACCAACCAACCAAAACCACATCAAACCAAGGAAAACACAAACTCCACACACAAGCGAACACCAACATACCACCACCCCAAAAAGCCACCACCCCAACAACCTAACATCCACACAAAGAAACCACCCCTCCTCCGTTTACCGAAGCCCACCTCCAGGCCTCCTTGACTTGGGCATGAGCCCCATCAAATCGACGAAGTCAAGGAAGGAAGAGGAGAACCAACACCAAGAGACCAACAGTGTAGTAACACAACCCAAACCCTGAAAGGACGGGAAACTCCCATCCACCATCCACCATCTACAGTATCATATACCAACCACCCACCCAGCTACCAAAAACACACACCAAACCGCAAACCGTAAACCAAACGACCATCCAACCACACTAGTCAAGAAACAACCAAAAAAGAGGCATATATAAATAAATAAAATAATATTATTAAAACCACAAAGTAGAGAGATTTCAAAATCCCATAATGGATATTACCACATTACCCATCACCATTATTTCCCCTCTTTGAACAAAATATCCCTTCAAGGTGACATGATATCCTCCAGGAGCAAGATCCCCCTTCCCCATTTCTTTGAAACCCTTTTGTATGACCCATTTTGCCCATTTTGATTTTTTGCCAGCCCTTCCCATCCCGTCCAATCCCAGGATTCCAAATACACAGCCGGCCAGCCAATTAAACCACTCCCCTCCATTCCATACCATACCCACTATCACCAACCAACCAGCCCTTCACAAAGAAAAGATTCCTCAACTGGAAACAAATCAAACCCAAATCTAATACTTATCATAACCCCCCTCCCACCTCTCCTTCCTCGGATGCTTAATAGTCGTCCCCGCCGGATGATCCTCCTTCGCAAACCGACAACCAAACGCCAAACAAACCGGCTCCTTGCCCACCCCCTCTCTGGCAACCAACGTAACACTCGGACAATGATGTCCATAAATACAATACTCCAACTCGCAATCCTGACCATTCAAACAAGGATTCAATCTCGTTAAATAGGCAATCGCCTTCAAATCTTCTTCCGTGGCTTTATACTCGTGTTCGAAGTGGCATTCGGAGCCCTTCGCGCAGGGCCCGCGCAGGTAATGGTTGTTACATAATTTGTTGTTTGTGGTGCGCCGTTTTATCCTGTCGAGGACGGTGGCGTTTACTATAATAGGGGGATCGAGACCACGTGGGCCAGGCGTCCAGGTCGGTGTTGGCTTGGGGGTCTTTTTGGTTGTAACGGCAGGGACGGCGGCGGTAGTGGCGCTTTTAGGGGTGTTTGTATTTGAAATAACAGGTGAGGGAGGGGCAGCTACGGCTCCTGCCCAGGTTGTTGTCGTTGGTGGTGTTGGAAGACGAGATATCAGTTTCTCGGCGCGGAATATGTTGTTGAAATTCAGGACTTGGAGACCGGTTGCTGTGAGCTCGCGGACGACAGGGGGGCCTTCAATGATGGTTATTCGGTAGCGGTCTTCGGGGGTAATAACTTCGTCGAGGAAGGGGGCATAGCCTGCGTCGTGGGAGATTCCGAGTAGAATTTGTTTGCAGTTATGGTTTCGCAAATGCCAGCGCATATTTTCTACAACATCCAGATGTTAGACAGCAATTCGTTTGCCAGGGGAAACGATGTACCTTTTATTTTTGAATCTGCGCGTTCCTTTCCATGGCCCACGTCAATAAAATCAAATGATGCTTTTCCTTGTGTAAAACCCAATGTAAATTCTCTTAAATCATCCGAATTGGCAAGAGATCCATTTCGTCGCATGGCATTCGTTAAACCGCTAACATTGGCACACACCTTTGCCATAATTTCGATTTCATTTGTGAGTTCGCTGCAATGTTGCAGGACTGTATTGCGAAGGAGATTGGCAGCTTGTTTTCCGCCTTCGAGGCCTAGGGCTACTAATTCGTCGTTGAACTGTTCTAAAATTAGTGGTGAACTGGTATGGGATCTGCTCGGACTTACAATCATCCCATCTCCATCAATTAATACCATAATGTAAGGATTTCGATTCTGCCAGACTTCAGTGAGAGATTCCCCAATGAATCTGCCAATGATCCTACCCGTAAAGAATCGCAATCACCATTGATCTGTCCCATCCGTGTATTGGCGACGTTCAACTGCAACTGCAGATCTCTTCTAGATTTCCTGGCATCATCCAAATCCAACTGCGCATCCTCCAATTCCTTTCTCAGCAGTGCATTCTCGCTTCCCAATCGTCGTTCCACGCCCTCACAATATATTAACAAATCCTAATGCCCAAAAGTCAGGAACAGTCCCTCAATGGTTGCCGCACGAAAGTGAGTCGATACCTTAATAAGTTCATCGCTGTTATCCCGCTGCATCTGCAAGGCCTGAAATCTCTGCACAAAATCCATGATGGCCATGGGTGGCATCCCATTTGCTGCAGCCATAGTTGCCGGCGTGGGATTCATATACGTGGTGGGTGAAGAAGAGGGGATTTGATGAAGGTTTCGATCGTTTCTATGAAACTTTTTGGTGCAATCACTTTGGCGCGTACGGGGGACGCGCTCTGACCCACACCACCACTTTAATGCGTGCTTGTCTTGTAAGTTTAATTGAAAAATCGGAGAAAGCAATCCGTGAAGGCCGAACGTCCGATTCGAAGAAGAATACGTCCGTAGATGGATTGGAGATGAACAAGACTGAATTGATGATTGAGGAATTGAGAGAATACAGAGCAGCTGAAAAAGAAAATATGGTGGGAGAGGCCGGAGAGGTCAGATAGGTGGACATTGGATCGTTTGGCTTCTCCGCCTTTCCTTTTCCTATGCAGGTGCGACTGTCACTACCACTACAACTGCTGCCATTACGACTTGGCCCAGCTTGGTGTCTCGGTGAAGGAGTGAGGACATGCGGTGCTTCAATCACAGAGCGCCATACAACCCTGCCCTCCCTGCCCTGCGACAACCTGGAAGCTACATTGGTCTGATGTGACATATTTCGCCCGGCTGTAGCTGCACTGTAGCTGTATTGCAGCTGTACGGAGGGTAGGTGCCTGAGGGGTATAGGAGGGGTACCATCGATACTGGGAAATATGAGGTACTCGAGTAAATGTATTTCGTCACTTCTAGGCGCCGGTTTAAAGATGGAATTGTTGGCTAATATCTGCAACAGTTACACGGTAAAATCCCAAAAGAAGATGGGCATTTTCCGATTCTTCGGATATAAGGGTTGCTCACGTGAATCCCCTCCTGAAATAGGTAGACACCTGCAGTAGAGGTCCCGAGGTCGCGAAAAGTCTGGAACAACTTCTGTTTTCCGTCTTTACTAACAAGGAGCTCCCGAATCGAAGAGAACTAGAAGGTTAGACGGATTTCTTAGAATATTATCATACAGTAATCTTCAAGCTTTTACCCTGCAATTTACGGAATACTCATCCTTAATATCACCCCACGGTCTCAAACATGACACAGGAACATTGCTCTCGACCAATTTAAAAATACTGTATTTTTTCTGCAAGGTATTTCGTAAATGTTTGGCAAGTTTATCGGGAAAGGACCAAACCCTTGTTTCGCCCCTAGAGCGTACATAATGAAGCGTCTTTATTATATAAATGACAGACAGGTTAACCTATTGAATTTTGTAGAGAGTGAGGGTGACAAGATCTTGAGTCTCCATCTTTGTAGATTGATTTAGGAGGCTTATTAGAGATAGTACCAACACAAAACCTTTATCTTCGCATTCTTTCGAGTCCCGACTTAGACTAGATCATTTTAAATTAGTCGATTGATTTCGTAGAACTAAATTAGTAACTTTCTACTAACACACGAATGGTGAGATCAATGGAGAATATAATGATGTAAAGTCTGCTAAGACAGACACATTTTTACTTTTCAATGCCACGGATGAATAAGTAGCTTGCCTAGTATGGCTCTTATTTTAAACTTGGAAAGTCTTCCAAACCCAAGAGATCAGATTCAACTGTTGCGCATAACAAACTTTATTTCATGGTATACATTCACTTAGAAATAGCCACGGGCCAACATGTGACGAGAATTCTCTCAGTTGAAGCCTTCACCTATTTCTAAAGTGAAGATGAATCCAGAATGCCAAAACTCTTGCACTGATATTACTAGCAGAATGTTGACTCCAACTCCTGCAAATCTTACTGAATCTTCTCATCGCTGCTTAGGATGAAAGGACTGGATGCATTATCAGCTCATAGTAGCTCTAGAACCTTTGCTCAATCACTTTCCCGCTTTCCAGAATGATAGTCCAGCAATTGTATATGAGGATGAGATATTGCGTTCCCTGAAAGTGAATTTATATTCGAGGTCAGTACGACTTCGGTCTGCTATCGCCCAGAGCCCAAGATACGCACTACTACGTGCTCTAAGTATATTATCTATACCTTCATCCAATCAGAGAAACCGGTTTTCATGAAATAACACTGTCTTAAAATGCACACATAGAAGATGTTTTAGCCAAACCACTGTAGTCTTTTAATTGTAGAAGCCTAGATGCAAATACCAAACTCCTATGCCCGTCTTCTCCAGAGAGGGGTAACTTACATTCACTATCTCTGCTTATTTGAGATAAGTTTCACTAACCAATCAAATCCTTGCCTCCTTTCTGCTGGACAGGGTACATGCTTTAAGTTTTAATAGTGTGGCTTAGGGCAAGTTTGTTGAGAGCAGTTACCACCGAAAACTCGCTTAAAGCTCTCGTTTGAGCAGCATAAATACCCCTCTTCGACCTTCTAGGCCTCCTTTCCTTCCTTTCTTCCAACAAACTTATTTTCGATCGTCATTTGACCTACATCCTCCTGGGCAGGTCTTTCCTGAGACCTCCATACCCCCTAGATCTGTTACTAGACCTTTCATAGAAGTATCTCTAGATCTTCTTCTTTTGCCTCGGGTTACATTTACATTCCTTTATTTACCCACCGCAACCCGAATTCAGTTTGAAACTCCCCTCATCTATCCTTCATCTTCATCCTTGAAGCCAAACCATGAGTACAACAACCTTTGTGGAGTTGGAAAAGGCTCCCGTCGAAGTCGCGGTTTCGGGCAGCACTGTTCTCCGCAACCTCCACAAAGAGCCAATCGTTCTCGACTACGGTGCTACCAACGTCCATACCGAAGACTACGGCACCCTCCTCGACCTACACGGAAATGAATTCGCACCCCCAACCTACACAATCAAACAAATCTACGACGCCATACCAGCCGAGTGTTTCGAACGCAGCATCCTCAAAGGCACCTACCACATTCTCAAGAACCTCTCCCAACTAGCTCTCGTTTTTTACTTTACCAACAAGTACCTAACACCTGAGAATGTCCCATCATATGCTCTTCGTGTCGCCCTTTGGGGATTCTATACTTTCGTGCAGGGGATTCTCGGTTTGGGTCTGTGGGTTTTAGGTCATGAGTGTGGACATCAGACTCTCTCAAAGTATAAGGTGCTCAATGATAGTGTTGGTTGGGTATTGCATTCTCTCGTCCTGGTTCCTTATTTCTCTTGGAGAATCACCCATCGCAATCACCACAAGGGAATTGCTAATATGCGTACTGACAACTCTTGGGGTTCGTTTTCCCCTTCGTATTGCCCTACTTTTCTTCATCTATCAAAAGAGACATGGGCCCTCTGCTCATATTCGATCAAACTCCATTTTCGAGGAAGAAAGAGAGGAGTGGCTAACACTTCCCAGTCCCGTTCACTCGCCTCGCTTACACAAAATACTTTGGCACCACCCTGGAAAACGTGATCGAATACGCAGAAGATACCCCAATCTACACTCTCTTCTATCTAATCGCTCACCAACTGTTAACATGGCCTGTCTACATGACTCTCATGTGCGGAGTCGGCGACGCCTGGTTCGAGAAGCAAGAGAAGATGAAAGGCAACCCCAACCCACCCCGCAATGAAGACGGGACCATCGTGCAAAACTACGAGTTCCGAGGTTCGCACATGAATCCATATAGTCCTCACTTCACGCCCAGAGACGCAAAGTACATTTTCATCACGGATATCGGGTTGGCCATTACGTGGGCGTTTTTGTTGTATGTGGGATACAATCATGGGTGGGCGAATATTGCGGTTTGGTATGGAATTCCTTATTTATGGGTCAATCATTGGTTAAGTAAGTTGCCCTAAAACCCTCCCCGCACCTCAATTCAAATTCTTACTAGAAAATAGTCGCAATAACCTACCTCCACCACGTCGATGGCACACTCCCACACTACAACCCCAGCCAATGGACATTCGTGCGCGGGGCCGCCGCAACAATCGACCGCGACTTCGGCTTCGTTGATCGGTGGTTCTTCCACAACATCATCGGGACGCACGTCCTGCACCATCACGTCTCCATCATTCCCCATTATCATGCGGCCAGGGCTTCAGAGGCGATCAAGCCGGTGATGGGTATCCATTATCGGGAGGATCAAACCGGTAAGGGGATGTGGAATTTTCTGCGCAACTTTTGGAGGAATAGTAAGGCGTGCTCTTGGGTGGAGCCTTCGGAGGGAGCCCGTGGTGGCGGGAAGGATATTTTGTTTTATCGCAATAGGATTGGAGTTGGTGTTAAGCCTGTGGAGATGAAGCTTGAGTGAGGTCTTGAGCTCCTCCTTGGTCTTTTCTTTGCTTCAAATGCCATTTTTTGAGTTTTGAAGCAGAGGGAATGGCTAGGTTTATCTTTGAGTTTCTACTGGGTTGGGGGATGTGCATTACCACTTGGCGTTCTGGCGCTGTATTTTAACATCATCATCATTGATTGGGAGGCCGCTGCAGCACTTGATATTTTGACATCAGGGCTTTACAGCTTTAGACGTTACGATTTAGCAGACCATCATAAACGGCAGAAAATTAGATTTGAAAGGCTCAGAGTAGCCTTAGCTACATCAGACTACTGGCCTTGAAGTTCGTGCAGTGAGGAAGTGATGATTTTGTGAGATAGATTTCTTGGAATCTGGAATTTTTCGATCTGGATCTTCCATGTTTATCTGCCAAAAAGGCAGATAACCCGGCCTTCTTCCCTCATTCATATTGTATACCTCATCAAGCACCGTTGCTATTCCCAAGCTAACATCCCGATTTATCAAAATTCAGTACCGCACCTATCACCTCTTTCACCAAGCATACCCCAACTTTCTTCCTTCTACTGTTACATTGGGCTTTTTGGTCTGTGGAAAATCCAGCTGCGCAGATTTCTGATGAGGGGATTTCAGAGTCTGCAATTGGGTTGAAAGAGAATGAGACAGGTGATGGGAGTAAGAAGGAGAAAGAGAAATGTGGGGAGGTTCCGGTTTCTGTGGATATTGATGAGAAAGGAGAGGGCGAAAAGAAGAAGGAGAATGATGGGACGAGGAAACTAAACCTACGCCAAGTTGTGGATAAGGTTCTTGATCGTAAAGAGAAGGAGGATGGGGGGGCGGTTTCGGACTCCGTGGTCAATGATGAGAAAGAAATGAGCGAGAAGGGAAAGGGGAATAATGCGATGAAGAACCCCAACGTACAAATAGTCGTGAACAGGTTGCTTCATAGAGAGGAGAAGAAGTGAGATATGATGAGGTGTACGAGGATGATGATGGCGGTGATCAGTTCAGTATCTTGCCAACCAGACAACGTCATATAATTTGTTTGCACTTGTTCATTTCCCTCGTATGGTATGACAGATGTTTCTATACCAAGACTCAGTGACAAATGACTAATAGCCAACAAGTAATGACTGCGATTAATTAGGTAAAGCTGACATGTTTCTTTCATGTGGATCCTTTTGTATATATATGACTATGATCATTCTCTTTACGTGATCTGTTCTTCTTCCATTCTTTGGTGCTTCTTCCCTTTGGCTTACACGATCTATCCTTGAGTTTGTCCTCGAAGCTGAAAATAATGCCTAGTTCCAGAAAAGTCTGCTTCTCAGAGCATAAACTCCACATTCCAGAAAAGAAAACGGTGGATATCACAATCCTCTACTCAAGCGAAAATAAGACGGTGCATCTCGGCATTGATCCTAATGGCATATGTGAATCTCCTACTGAGTTGGAGCCTGGCGAGATCGAGGGCAAACCTTCTGCGGCTAGATCTACGGATGAGCGAGCGATGTCGGCTGGTGAAGGACCAAATAATATAGCAGCTATCGAAACTTCAGTAACAAAAATAAACAAACAGGATATCAAGCTTGTAAACCTTCGGCCGCCAGGTCCAGGTTCTGCAGGATCTTCTATTAAACCAAAATCTCGTGAGAGAAACGAAGGGTGTAAAAGTATGGTGGGGCAGCTTAGGAATATTGGCAAGGAGAATGATTATGATCGTGGAATAAATGAGGGGACTGACAAAACTAATATGGGAACTGATGTTGCGGGAGTTGGCAAAGCTAAGAACAAGGTAGAGGAGAGGACGTGAATTCTATTGCAAAGAAAGCGGGTTAACGGGGAGGGCGACAGATTATATTACTTTTGTTGTGTTTAAAGTCTAGAAGGGAGTTTGTAAATGTGAAGTAGCTAGTATTAAAAATTTCAAAGAGCCATAGCCATTCGCCGTCATCAGTAACTTCATTATTAATCACATCTGAGTAGATCTGCTTGAAGGTAGAGGGGGTCGCAAGCTAAGCTGTATACAAAGCTCATTTTTTGGCACTTTGGCAACCAGTTTGTAAATTGAATTGCTCAAGAGGCTCTCTGGTAAGGCTAGCAAAGCATTTGACCATCTAGTCACTTGTGGCTGTTGGCTAACAACTAATGACTTGTATGGGAGTAATTTCCATTCTCTGAATTCTGTTTGAGAAGTATATATATCGTTAAGACTCCACTGTTCATATTCAGTTCCCATATCCTACTAGGCTACTATTCATTTTCCTCACTTCCTCATACAACCTAAGTAAACATACTGAGAGCTGGTAAGATATCGGCACCTCTTAAATCAACCAATATGAAAGCAAAGGGCCCGAATTTGGGTGATGGCAATGGCGGTATAGGGGAGAGAATCACAACTTCTTCGGTGACTGGCAATAAGGAGGGATCTGAGAATAAGGAGGATAAGAAGGAGAAGTGGCTCATGATTTGCCGAAAAGAAGAAGAGAATACAAAAAACCCTAAAGCTGCTCCAAGGTTTATTGGGCAATAGGACTCGTACAGACTTGAAGATGATGAGGTAGATGGGTGTACGACGGGTTCGGAAGGGAACGCTGGAGATGAAAGTCAGACGGCATTCTTAAGCTTCTTTGATTCTATGTAAACATCCTCCAGAGTTAGAAGTCTTGCCTGCTGAATCCACATTGAATCACATCATTGAATCTTGCAATCTAAGTATTAGAATGGACCTCTTTTTCGGCGTCTTTTTCGGCGATCGATAACCGCGGAGTATTGTTCATGCGTTGATTAAGTATAATATGTTTACTCTATGAATCTTGTCATATTTCTACGGAAACTGTTCGTTGATTGTTACTTACTCCTCGAGCAGTAGATCACGAACCCAACCAAGAATTCTTCAAAACAGTCATTTGTTTGAGAGCAAGTCTTTTGTAGGCAGAAGGTACCACTTTAATTTTCTTAGTCTATTTCCACTGTCCGTTTCTCACAATTCTGATTCACCGGCTCAGCAAACTTGACGAACCTCGGCAATGAAACGAACTGAGCCTATGGCTTAATTATAGCTTAAACTATGTAGAAGTTGACGAAGCCAAATTGAAATTCAATATTTCGACGTCGATTGGTGGAAGCAAACGCCACACCCTTTTTTAATCTACTGCACCGCCACAGCAACCCTATTTTAAGATTTCTCCTCCCCGCGGTACTGTAGTTTTTAACTCCAAACCTAAAAACATTCGACGTTACCTAGATGTCATCAAGCGTACAAAAACTATCAGCGCATCCATACCGATCGTCTTTTTCAATACTGGGTGGCATTTATTAGTTTGTAAGTTTAGGTATTTATCCCTGATCTCCTACCGTACGCCTACCCGACCTCCCCTAATATTCCCTCAACCAATATCTCTTGTACTATTCCTCCTTACAGTACTTTGGGCTCCTATCCATGAAGCTATCCACGAAATTTCTGCAATCGCAATGCCCGAGACTGTCCATCCTGGAAGCTTGTAGCGTTTGTCAGGGAGCCAATCAGTTTCCCACGTTCATGCAGCTGTTCCCGCGTCCATCCCGCTTTCCGTTCTATTGAAGGCGGGGGCATGTACTACCATCCACTTTTAGTAGACTGATTTAGGAATATGAGAGAGTACAATGTAACTTGAAGTGAAGCTAGAGTATATAAGAATAAGTCTCATTTCTTTTCTTCAATTCTGCGTACCCTCCTGCAATTCTACCTGTCCCAGCACTGAAACTCAGAGAGATCAAATAACCTGGGTGCTTGTATTTGAGCTGGAGGAATCCGAGTACTGCCGATTCACGATGGCACAAAGTTTTCTAGCAGCTGTGGCAGTAAATTTCATGGTCTTCTCATCCGTGCAAGCAGAACTTCCAGGGGTTCCATCATACGAAGTTCCGTCAGCATTCCCAACCGCGGTGTTTTCTAGTTATTATTTGCAACCAGCACCAACATCAGAACCCCAACCCGCAATCTTCGACCCTGTGTTGAATATCACATATCCATTGAACCTCACCGATCCAACAACAATTCCATCAGCAAGCACCGATCCAGTCTTCTATCCCGTTGCAATAGCAAATCTGACAAATGCAACCTCGGAAACCATCATCCAAGCAGCAATAGCTGAAATCAAAGATATAATCTCGGATAATGGTGGTTTATCCGGAAATTGTTCGAAATGTATTGCTGCCTTGAGTGTTGGAAAGGTAGTCGCCCAATTGGCCCCAACATATATTCCGGATGCGATGGTGTCTTTATGTCAGTCAACGGGATGGGGAACAACCAAATCTTGCCAGACTAGCTACAATGCTACGAATTTTGGAGCTATTTGGACTCAAATTCTGGCTTTGGCTGATGTCAATGGGCTTGATGGGAGGTATATTTGTAGCTCTTTGAGCAGTACTTTTTGTCCTGCTCCAGCACTTACGCCGTTAAATACTACTGGATTATTCCCGAAACCAAAGCCACTGGATCTGTATGTACCTGAACCGAGTGGGGAGAGGGTTAAGGTTATTCATTTGTCGGATTTTCATTTGGATCCAAGATATCAGGTTGCGTCGGAAGCGAATTGTTCTTCAAGTATGTGTTGTAGGTATTCTGGTTCGACGGGAACTTCGCAGGCGGTATTTCCAGCGCCTTTGTATGGGGCATATAAGTTAGTAGATCTTTTGGAACCCATAGAAATTTGGAACTGACTTTCCTAGGTGTGATACACCATATTATCTCGGCCTCGCAGCATTGCAATCAATTGCTTCTCTCACGGGAACAGGGACAACCAAATCCAACGCTGCATGGTCAATCTACACAGGTGATCTGGTATCTCACGATCCGGAAAATGAAATGTCACAAGCCTACGTTGAGTACACCGAAACCAGCATTTACAGCATGTTCAAATCATACCTCGAGGGTCCGGTATTTCCAGTGCTAGGAAATCATGATTCCAGCCCTGAAAACATTGACGGCCCATACAATCTCCCAGGGCCACTTGGCCAACAATTTAGCTGGAATTACAACCACGTTTCTGGTTTATGGCAACATAACGAATGGCTCAGTGCTGAAGAAGCAAGTCAAGCCGCTGTTCATTATGCAGCTTACTCCATTGTTAACCACTACGGACTCCGAATTATCACACTCAACACAGATTTCTGGTATCGGAACAATTACCTAAATTTCATCAACATAAGTAACCCCGACAACTCGGGCGGCTTCAACTTTCTCATCAACGAACTCCAAGCAGCAGAAGACAACTGCGAAAGGGTGTGGATAATAGGTCACGTCTTAAGCGGCTGGGACGGTACAAATCCACTCCTGGGTCCATCAGATCTGTTCTATCAAATCGTGGATCGTTACTCTCCTCATGTAATCGCAAACATATTCTGGGGACATACACATGAAGATCAAATCATACTTTACTACTCCAATAATGGAACCGTTCGATCCTCGGATACAGCACAGACAGTAGGTTGGATAGGACCCTCCGTCACTCCCCTCACAAACCTCAATTCAGGGTATAGAATGTACTCCGTAGACACATCAACATTCGAAATCTACGACGCATACACATTCTACTCCGACATCTCCGAAACCCCCACTCTCAACTCTACAGGCCCAACTTATCAATTTGAGTACTCTACTCGCGACGCTTATGGACCGTCAATAGATTGGCCTGCCGAAGCCCCATTGAATGCTACATTTTGGCACAAGGTCACGGAGGCTATGGAGACCAATAGAACGTTGGTAGAGACGTTCAATGGGTTCCAGGGCAAGAGCAGTTCGAGGAGTCCTAATTGTACGAGTGATGCTTGTGCACAGGCTAAGGTTTGTTATATGAGGAGTGGAAGCGCGCCTCTTGGGAGGGCTTGTCCGCAGGGGTTTGCGAGTGTGCAAAGTCCTTATACTGGAAAGAACTTTTGATGAACGGAGGAGTTTAAAGGTTTTTAAATAGCAATGATGGTATGAAGTTATGATTGTGAGGCTGGTTAAGAAAGATGGTAAAGACTGGGCGTACACTTAACGCCAGGCACTTTTTACTTTGTGATTCCCATTGCAAACGCTGTTGTAGTGCATATATTGAACACCAAATCCTAATCACAACTTCATTGCAAACCATTTCCATTATGATACAATCATTGGTCAGCCCAGAAAAATCTAACATAAAACAGGGGGTTCTGGCGTAGTAAGATTCTAATTAGTGTTTGTCAGGTCAACGATATCCATTCATACTAGGTATCTTCCTATGTATTTACATAAAGTTTAAATTGGTTCACGCTAGTACTTATGACTTCTTTGGGTTGGGATACTACTACTTTCAAAGTGAATATGTGCAAAATGTGACTCAACTTTTCTTTCCGAGAACTTACAGGAATCGTCAAAACGATTAACCTCATGAGCGTTATACGCAAAAGATACATTCACCGATACATCTCCTAATCCTAAGAATCCTTACTCCCTTCCTCTCTCAAGTTCCTCCCTCTCAAAAGGCGATTTCCCAAATTCCGGGGCAAAAGGTGCAAAAAAGAAAAAGAAAGATTTCTAATGGGCCCCTTCCGGGATCGAACCGGAGACCTCACACATTTATTCTCTGTTACTGAGAACCCAAAGCGTGAATCATACCACTAGACCAAGAGGCCATTTTGTTTTTGTTGAACCAGTTTTCCTTATCTGGAAATATGAAGGTTTTTGAGTTGTGGATGAGTAAAGTGGGTTAGGGTGGAGCTAGGGGATGGATGGGGTGAAGTCGGGGGAATGGTGGCATGACTCGGTTGGAGTGGTGGGGAGCTTTTTGTGGGGTTGTTTTTGGACTACTGTAACAAGGCGCTCTCGGTAGACGAGAAGACGAGAGAGTGTGGTAGAGATTTTTGATTTTCTTTCAATTACCGTAAGCCTGTTTAATCTGAGGCCGTGGAAAGCAATTGAGATAATCGTTGTACAAATTTCCGGTGGCTTATTCTTGTTCTAATATGTAACTAGAGTGGATTAATGAATTGAATCCAGTTGCGAATTCAAGAGCATAGGCTTCTTCGAGAAGACAACAACCATGCAAGAAAACTTTCTACAAAGTAAATTCGGGCAAAATGGCCTGCTGATCGTCTAGAAAGGGGCAGGGCAGCTCTATATAAGAACCTTTATCGTTCGAATTTATTACTGTCATCTAAGGTTATTTACCTAACAAGTAGTTTCCCTCTTTACTTGCTGATTAGTAGCTACTTTGCTTTGGATTGCGAGCATACTTGATAGCATTCTGTTGTAGATATTAGACAAAGTACGCGGTTACGTGTTCGAAGATTATTAGCGCAGAATACCAACGGTATCGAGAAATGTCACAGGTAGGTAAAGAATAAAAGGGAGAGTGGGCTTTTGATATCCCTTGAAGGGATCCAGACAGAATTTGCAGGAAACTGTCAGAGGATACCATAGCTTGCGGTAAGTTCTAGTAGGATTCATAACCATCTATAATAGTCGAATCATCCAAGGAGAGAGACATGGCAGAATGAAAGAGTTACGCAGTGTGACTATCAAACTACTGGTATCCCAACTACTTAGCTTAACTCGAGTTGAAATCGAGTTGAGTTACATGAGTACGACTAGTTGTTTCAGTTAAGTTAAGCTGACTAGTAGATTCGACTAGTCGAGTAATACTCAAATATTGATCTAAAAAGTGACCGACTTTAAATCACTCGGTGATACTATCGCTTGTGCCTGATATAGGGGTACTCGGTTAAGTCAGAGTGCTTAGAACCGCCGTCAGGAGTCTGGCTAGCGAGTCCGAGCGCGCTACGGGGTATCGGGCCGACAATACTGGAGTTGAGTTTATTGGGGGTTTTAACTACTAAAGTAGAATTGAGTAGGTGCTGCTACTTAACTCAACTCCTCGAATTTGTCACGCTGAAGGTGTCGAAATTTAGAATGGACGGGTCGTAAAATAAGTCATGATTGCATACACCAGCTGGAGAAATGAACGATGTTGATTTCTGATTGGCCGGCATGAGGAAAGTCTTCTCCATTTGCAAAAGCAAGAAACTTCTTGGTTTTTGGTGAGAGGCGTGGGGAAGATTACCCAAATCATGAACATAGGCAACGTTACACGAGAGCTTTGAAGTACTTTCCTCGCGGACAAAGATTTGTCCGTTATTTTACTCCTTATTCGAGTGGCCAGGCGAAATATTTACGACGATAGCCTTCCCCTCGATCCGCAGTTTTGGCTAAGTTCGGATAGGGAAATGATACACGAGAGAACCTTGAAGTGGCTGCAGAAATGGAAGGAATGCAAAGACAGGGCTGGATTGTTTGTGGCAGTATGGCCTATCATTGAGCCATCTTGTCGTACTCCCCTATCATAACAAATCCCGCAAGGAGGCTCAAAATGCAGAAACTTGCTCAGCTACTCAGAATTACCCATGAAATGAAAGTTGGAGGGCATAGAGGCTGAATCGAGCATGACCCAAAAAGGAAGGTTCTGTTGATTATGTTTGCTTTTTGTAAGCGTCAGCGCAAGCCACAGAGGTTATTGTGGTCTTCGTATCAGCCCCATATTCCCAAGGCCTCCACTTAGGAAGTTTGTTACGACGCCCCTTGATATATTGGAAGCGGGGTAACTGCGGGACAGATTGGAAAGTATTGCATTGTTCCTGCAAAGCACGCCGTCGGATGTGGCTCTGAGGCGGCTCTATCAGAATTACGGCTGGAGAGTTATCACCCAGAGATAGGAAGCACAATAAAACAGTCCTGCTGATCGTTTGTTTGTCTATCCCGAAAGTTCCGTTTAAGTTCCATTCTTTACGGTCATCGCAAACCTCAACTAAGAATTCTATGCTAGTCAAAATGTCCCAAAAACTAGACTACGATGTGCTCCCACGATCGAAAAGATCAGAACTACTTCTCTTTGATCCAAAAGTGCAAGTGGAAGAGAACCGCCCGCAAACCGAAGAGAGCAAGATTCCAGAATTCAAATACCAACCTCTCCCACGAGACCGCAAAGTGATACGGATTCTACTATTGAAACCCGGATTTCTTGGAAGCCCGCAAATTGATTGCGAGATGTTCGAAGCCGAGTTCGACATAAGGGATAGGTTGATTAAGCTTGAGAAGAACTATGACAGGCCTCCTGGAGGCGAGATCGGTGAGGACCCGAACGAAGCAGGCAGCGAAAGGCTCAACAACAGCAAAGGCAAGGAGAATCCCAAAGACGAAATTCCCCCCAAAGAAACAGCTCATCCGTTACCTGTTGAATTCGAAGCTTTGTCCTGGCGATGGGGCGATGAGAAGTATGGAGAACATACAGTCATGATCCACAAAGATGGACAAATGCACCGGAAACGTGTATCGAAGACCCTCGGGCTTGCTCTCAAATACCTCAGATGTGAAAAGGAAAGACTTCTTTGGGTCGACGCGATTTGCATAGACCAAGAAAACTCAGATGAGCGAAGCTCACAGGTCGCCATGATGTCTCTGATATACGCTGTTGCAACACGAGCATGCGTATGGCTGGGTGAAGATGACACAGAGAGCACAATGGCCATAAAGTTCATCAAAGAAGACATCAATCAGCTCAAAGATTTCGATAGTGTTTGCAAACGCCAAGATTATGCCAAAAAATGGAAGTCGCTGCTCATGTTGATGCAACGCTCGTGGTTTTCCCGTCGCTGGGTAGTCCAAGAGATCGTACTAGCCAAGAATGCACTCGTCTATTGTGGGCTTGATCAGATTGAATGGCGAGAGTTAGCAATTGCAGTTGAACTTTTCGTTGAGGTTGAAACAGCCACGCATATGCTCTCTAAGCTCATGGAGAAGGATGACAAATTTTCAATGATACCGGAATTGATTGCGCACATCTCAGAAATGGGTGCAAGTCTTTTGGTTAATGCGACCGCGAGAGTATATCGATCACGCGAAATCGAGGAAAACAACCATAACGACAATAACGGCGAATTCCATGGAAAGGTCGGGGTTTCCCGACGAAGTTTACTCAGTCTTGAATACTTGGTGACTTCTCTCTCTATCTTCGATTGTGGAAGGCCACATGACTCTGTGTACGCTCTAGTGGCAATTGCCAGAGACGCGCGTCCGCATGCACCTTCGGCGTCGGTTGATAAAACCAGAGAAACTTTGGTTCTCGAATTATGCGAGCACTTCTTGGAAGAGAAATCGTATATACTCGACTACAATAGTCCATTTCCCGATGTTTGCAGAGATTTTACTGAATTTTGTATCAATCGTTGTGCTAGCATCGATAAAGTGCAGGCTCTCGATATTCTCTGCAGGCCGTGGGCGAAAGACTGGCGTCCTGAGGATGACCAGAAAGAGGGCAATCAAGATGAAGCGAAGAGAAGCAGGACCCAGAAGCTGGAAAACAATTCCCAAGAAGAAGACAGACCATTTGAGCTTAGAATCAAGGTCAAAGACCTGAAACGGCTACCGGGCGAAGGTGAGAGGGAAAAGTTGCGGGATTTATTATGGATGATAGACTTTAAGCTGAAGCCCAAAGAACAAGATCCAACAATACCAAGCAAGACAGAAGAATTTGTGGAACTTGGATCATGCACTCGCAAACAGTACTACGCATATGCGAAAGATCTTTTCGTCGTGCGAATCACCGTTGAAAAGCTGAAAAAGCTCCAGCCTAATGGTGATGATGACAAGGAAAGGTTGAAGGCTTTTTTAGAGTCCATAAGCTATCGCAATCCAGACCAAACGTGCGATATCCACGAGGATCCAAAAGAGGACAATACGGAGGATGGGAAAGTCTGGGCTCGTATTCGTGAACCATACTATGAAATCCGGAATTGCAGCTGGCATTCATACTATACGTTTTCCAAGATGATGGCTTCTTATAATTCGTCAATACTGAATTGGTTTCCTAAAAAAGGAGAGCTGGAAGATTTCGACGCAGGGAGAAATGAGGACGAGGACGCACAAAGAGGGCGGAAGAAATCAACCAAGAAAACTAGAAGGTCAGGGCATGTACAACGAAACTATTACGGGGAGCATCCTACGAACTCAACTGCTGAAAACGGGACGCCAAATGGAGAAACTAAAATTATGTGCCCTATTGAGAATCCACTTACATTACCATCATGGGTTGCAAAAGTCACAGGGGCTCCTTTTTGGGTCTATCATCACCCCATAATGGATATGGACAAGTTGGGCCGCAAGAATGCTGATCCTCTGGTTGGAGTTCATCAAGATGGCCACAAAAACTATAACGCGGGAAATACAAAAAAGCTTGACTTGGATTGCCTCAAATTTCGAAGAAGACCACGGTGTGGGCATTACAGTCTCTATGTCAAAGGGTTCTGGTTGGACACAGTTTACTCCGTCGCGCAAGTCTCCCAGAATGGACAAATTCCTGGGGAATGGCTCGATATGGCAGGTTGGACAGAGGCCCGAAGGCCACAGAAACCTGGCGAGATCCTGAAAGATCCGCCCGCTGAGTTCTGGAGGACACTTGTAGCCGATAGAGGGATGAATGATCGAAACCCCCCATACTACTATTCTCGAGCATGCAAAGAAACAATCATAAAAGGTCGGCACCAAAACGGTGTTGTGGATACGGCAGTTCTCATGCACAACGAAAGGAATTTCATTGTTGCCGAGTTTTGCAGACGTGTTCGGGCCGTGATATGGAACAGAGCGCTCATAAGAACCGAAAACGGAAACTTGGGGCTAGCTTCTTCTAATGTTCAGAAAGGCGACCTGGTCTGTATCATCTACGGTTGTACCGTGCCCCTCATTCTTCGAAAGAAGGGCTACAAATCTAAGGATGAGCAAAAGTTGGAGGAGTTTGAAGACAGCGTTGAAAGTATGAAACGACTCATGAAAAGGTGTGAAGAAAACAAAGCCAGGAAATGGAGATGGGAGAGGAAACAAAAAGACGCGGCTTCTAAACCTACTGCTGGAAGTGAAGAGCGCCAGGAGGTGGAGGACATAAAAAAAGCTACAGTAGATTTCAATCTAGAACAGAAGAAGAAGAACAAAGGGAGACAGGTGATTGAAGGAGGGCAGGCGAGCGAAGGAGGACAGGCGAGCGAAGGAGGAACAGAGACTCCTGAACAAGTTTCTGAAGAACCGACGCAAGAGGAAGATGAGGAGCACACTGACTGCGAAAGTGAAGATATCACTGACGATGAGAAGAAAGCCAAACAAAAAGGGCGATTCAAGGCAAAGCAGACGAAGGCCAACAAGCGGGATCCCTATAGACATTACGAGTTTCTTGGCGAATCTTATATCCATGGCATGATGGACGGTGAGGCGGTCAGGCAGAACTTCTATAATATGAAACCTGATCATTTGTTTGAAATTAGATAGACGTATGAATATAAGAGCATCTTTTCATATTCCAAATCCTATTTTGCAACTTGTTACTTGAGACGAAGGGGACTTGCATTGACCCAGGTAGCTGTAGCTCACCTTGTGCTTGAACCAGCGTACAAAGCAAAGAATAATACCAACTTATAGGTACAGCGTAATCAATCTTGAACAAGATCCAGGAATTGTTAATGGTCTTGAACGCAGGCAGTATATCACGTGACACGAACAACGTAACCTGGAAAACTAATACTGTTCATCAAATCAGCAAGCCATTGTTACATTACTAAACTATATCTCAAAGGCATGATTGAAGAGAGGATATCGTATCTCTCAAGTAGAATTATCAACCATTTTGTGAACAACTGAGAAGAGGCTGTATCACATGACCTGCCTCGGCGCATCTATCAGGAGATTGCAGATGCACAAATCATGTTTCCTAATCACCATTTTGAAAAAATAACGCCACAGCAATAATATGTCTGCTGGAAACTCCCAGCGGGAAGTACGAAGGACGAGAGAAAGAATCGTTCCATATTCTCTGGAATGATCAGAGTCAACAACTTCATGATGAAGATACCCACTGAGACCACAAAATACAAAGAATATCACTATCTACTGCCCTGTTGAATCAAACCTTTCAACATCCGAATACTGTAACCTATTCTCTCAGATTGAAGGCGTAGAAGATGATTCGAACTCAGTGGGTATCTCTCAGAATATCCCAGAAGATTAAAACTTCTAACAGATTTTATGCGTTCCTGCGGTTCCTGTGGTATGGTATCAGTATCACACTCATGAACAGGGAACAACATGAAAGAACTCCACAGATAAGCAATTCTGTCGTGGATATCTTCTCAAGTCCACTCTTACTCATATCAATCCAATTTCTACCTCAATACACCAGCATGCCAGAAAATAGCTCATTTATTGCTTTGCCAATTTTCATTGGGACATCACGAGAAGATCAATGGTGATTGAAGACAATTTATTACTATCATATGAGTACATACACACACACTCCAACCTCTCTTCAAGTACCCATCGCACACATGAACCGATCCTGAACCGACAGACGACAAAACCCCGTAGATGATGTCGCCATTGTAGTTGGCAACACCATCAGAAGTAAAATCATAGTCATCATCCTCCCAAGATGCATTCCGAGTCGCTGCCATTGGCAGCACCTCTGCGCTTTTGGCGCTCATTAATGCCGTTCTTGGCAAACTCACAAAACCCTGCTACGAAAGCTCCAAATCGACCCCGACAACGAACAAGCGGTACTGTTCAAATCTCGTGGTTCTGTCTGAGTCAATATGGAGCTTTCGCAACAGGTTTTTGTGAGCCGCCGTATTCCACTGCTGTGGATTTACGATTTGCGATTTAGTCGATTCCGACCTAAGTGGACGATTGAGGTGTGGTCGATGCCGTATGTGGCCAGGGAAGAGGAAAGGGAGGATGGTACCATGGATGTAGATCTCCCCAAAGGCGCCCCGAGTCTTTTGACTCGGAGTCATGAAACATATTCGGCGGCAAACGTATGTTGGTAGAAGTTTGATATCCGAGGGCACTCGTAGATGGCAGGAAGAATGGAAAGCACGCTTTTCGCCGCAGTTCTCCATGTTATGACCATTTGCAGGTGAATGGACATCAGCGTAGGCAATTTTTGAAATGGCATTCTCGGATAGGGATATTGAGTGATGGTTGGTCGGGTTTTGGTGATGTGGTGGTCGTTGTATTCCAACTGAGATAGGCGTTGCCATTTTAGCGTATGCGCCCTCCTTGTTCTTTTGTGTCATCCTTGGAGCAGCTGACATGACCAAAGCTTCATGAGGAATGCAAGTGTACAATTCACTCCCTTCGCTGGATACTTTGAGACATTGAGGAACAGACAAGTTTTTCCAGCAAAGAAGTTGAGAGATTCAGTGTGTCTATTGTCGCATTCAGATGCCAATTGGCGGTAAGAACAGGAAGAAGCAATAGAGAGCTCTGGAAAAAGATTAGCTGAGTAATCACACAATTATGGAATGCTGCTTCATACCAGGATGAATAGACAAATGAAGGAATGGGTGAATGAGTGGCGAGTCAATCGGACAGTCCAGAATCCGCTGATTCTCGAGGTGATCTTCGCAAGGAGTGCTGTGACAGTAATTAGCATATACAGATCGTACGAAGTATGTAGTGGAGGGAGTCAAACTCACACTGCGCTATCTGAAGCTTAGTCTAGAGACCAGGAATCGTCAAGCCCAACGACTGGCCCTCCTTTGAATGGCTCAATGTGGTTCTGCGTATCTTGGAGCCCTGAGGTTGTTGATTTAGATCAAAGACCAGTGGTGCGCGGAAGGTTTCCTTCAAGATCTACGGCTCCAATGTCAGTTCAGATGCAAACAAGTGGGCGCGAAGTCTAACTTACCATCCGTTGATCTACTTTGCGATGAGGAGGAAAACTGTCTACGACAGATCAGAGCTGGAGGAGGGCAGGAGGGGAAATATCAAATTTGTGCGACGCGTTCACTTAGCGCGAAATCGGTCTTTGGCAAACGCCGAATTGCCATACATATTCAAGCATCTGTCGCACCCCCTGGGAGCTCCAAAAGCGGCGTTGGTTTGACAGTCAATGAAGAATTAGGAATGCCAATGCAACTCAAAAGAACTTCTCTTCCAATTGATATGTAATTGCCAAGTTAACTTGCAAAAGCAATAGAAGCACATTAGTTACCAATCATCAAAGACAAAAACTCCACCACTCATTCTCTTCAAACCCAAGACTTCCCAACAAGTTGAGAACAGAGTCTGCTCTCCCCGAGCATCAACCTATGTACCAAACAGCACACTATCAAGGCAGCTCCCCCCTCATCAAACAGCAGCAATTAAAGCTGAACTTGCAAAGGCTCCCAGATACTTCACCCTCACTATACTACATGCATACAAAAAAAACCTGAAAAGGCACTTTGTTGCAAATGCCAGGTATCCAAGATTTCCCATATTCCCTACCCAAGCAGGGGGTCTAAAGGCTTTATTTTTATTTTTTCCTCGACAATTTTGGCAGCCAAATACTGCCAGAGCTTTTCCCAATCATCCCTGTGCCATTTCATAGTCTTATGATGAGGAAACTGAAGATTTTGAAGCAAATGGGGTCAGGCTATTGCGCTGCCAAGTGGGGACGGTAAAGTGCTTGGTGAAATGAATGGAGAGGGCATTTTTATCTTAGCAAGTTATCTTCTGGGATCTCGCAGCTTTTAAGTGTGACTTTAGGTTTAGATAGAATGGATGTAATCACCAAAATGCGAGAGAGAGCAAGTTCCTCAAGTCCACAAGCTTACGGAGTAATAGGAACAGGACGGGAACAATCCTGCAGTTGGTCACGTGAACATCACCTTGACAATTTTCCATGATTGTTTTGTTGTATGTTGCTTTAAAGATTATCAAATTTAGTATTATCCAAAGACGATATTATACCCCTTCCCCTTACTTATATCCATCCAGTTGACGTGATTTTCGCCAAGATCAGTTCTCCTCCAAACCTCCTCCACCACTTCCCTTGCTCTCATGATATTATTCATTTTCTGCCTACGCTCCGTACCACCAAATGCATCCAGAGCCAATTCTCTGTCTTCCTCAGTCATAGCCACACAAGCTGCAACAAAAAGAGGCCACAGTAAAGCCGACATTGGTCCATCGTGACATTGCTCCGCATTTTTAACCACGTTTGCACATGCGATTAATGAGAGATGTGCGTGCCTCTGTACCAAGACATCGGATCTTGGTTGTGAATGAATGGTGTGGTAAAGATAAACAAATGCTGAGTTGCGATAGGCTTCAGCGTTATTCAGAATACTCCGTATTCGAGCATCTGGAAGATCAATGGGCTGCTCATTAGATTCCGAGTTTGGTGATAATGGATTTGGAGATACAACGGGCTTCCAATCTGTGAGCGCATCCTCAATTCCTTGAGAAGCGCTTTCTAACTCACGTCTTAGACGTCTGGCTTTTGTGGTCTCCCCAGCGGCTATGGCTTCTTCCAATGACCTTTTAAAAGACAGTAGATGAGAAAGTTGATTAATAATGGGCCAAAGGTCGGTAGACAGTCCCAGCAAAGTATCCACGGAATCTAAAGGCGAATTATTAAATGATTGGTCTTCGCCGTCTTCTGTTGGGAACGCATTAGGTATTGGTTGGGTGACATAATTAGGGCATGTCCCAAAGGAAAGAGCTGCAATAACGTCATAAAACCGGAATGCCTACAAGACAGTTAGTATTACCTGGCATAGGAATGAAATACAGCCATACTCGTTCCAAAAATAGTCCAGCAGGCGTGCAAATCCTTGGTCCGGATTTCATTATTGTCATTGCGCCTTTCAAATGGCCATTGACAATATTAGAGTTACCTTTTTGAACCAGCTGAAATCTGTCAGCAAAATATAAACTAAGCAATATTATCCCGCTTACCACTTCATAATATACTAAGATCATAATTGCTGCCAAGACCTCTTCCCTATGTATCTGATCATTCTGCTCAATAAGTTGAGCAAGGCCTTGCAATGCCATGTTATGAAAAGTCAATGACTTTTCCTCGTTCTCAACACCTCCATATTCCAGGTGAGCGCTAGATAAGGCGAAAATAGCATTCATAACGGGCGAGCAACCATGCGACAACGGCAACACCAGTTGCCTAAATGGATTCCCAGTATCTTCTTTGAAGACAATCAAATGTGATAGAACGTTGCAAAAATGGTCGACCAATGCCCGGCGGTTAGATTTGTCTGAAAATTCCATATATAGAGGCGCATTGAACTCGAGAAGTGGTGAGGCAACTGGCGAAGGAGCAATCATCGCAAGATCAGGATACTGGCTTCGTGACCGCACCAAGCTCCCTGGTAATTGAGTTGGACTCTGTGATTCTGCGCAGTTATTATATTTTCTCTCGGTTCGGTTGTCCCAAGCGACATCCCACTCGTATACAGGCAATTCTGAATCTAATTGCTGGTATTCCGATTCTACCTCCCACTTCTGTACAACCTCATTATCGACATCAGGTATTTCGCAAGATTCGAACCTGCCAGGCCATCGTTCGTCACAGAATATAGGAGATTGGTTGTCTGTTGAAAAGACTGAACCTGCACAGGAAGACCGCCTTCGTTTTCGTGGCTTCACGGCCTCGTATTCGCATTTCAAGCCTCGTTCTGTGCACCGATCGCAAGGACGATTTTCGTTGCATTTCTTCTTCTGAAAGAGAGATCAGGAAAACCAATGGAGTCGTGGGGATGGCATTTGGCATACCTTCTCCTTGCTGGTATGGATTAGTATACGTAGAAACCAACATTTGGTCGAGCAAGCTTACCAAGATATACAACCTCCAACACCAATACCGTCAGCACAATCTCACTCTCAGAGAATGTTTTGGCATCTTACCAGCTCTCGATCTCTTCTTTGACTCTTTGGGGGGTGCGCGTCGAGCATAAAGGAGCATTTTGGGCATTGTGCGGATAGGTGCTTCTGAGGAACTTCCGGAGAACGGACGTCTCAATGCAAACGGTGGTACTTGAGATTGAGCTGCATTGTCGCGGCAGATCCAACCAGTCTGGTGGCCAGCAGAGGTTACTCAACTTGTACCAGTATTTCTTTTACGAGGCAGGTCCGTCATGTGGGTCCATGATCTTACGGTAATGCGGGGTAAAAGTGAGGCGCGCGAAATAGTGGATTTAGATTCTCCGTTTAACACTGGCCAGGGTTGGGAAAGTTATGCCGAGGCTGTGAAGCCATCGTGTGAGCAGAGCACGTGGAGCAGAATGGCATCAGATAACAGGCGCTGCCAGGGATGGGAATGGAGTTGGAAAAGCTTCAGAAATAATGGGCACATCTGAGGAAGCATCTCAGAAACTTTATTTACATCTACCACGTGATTGGCCTCGAAAAGACCTCGGTAGTTCTTGCACAGGTGGGGCTCCACAATTAGAAGTTTAGAACTCGTACGAAGTTCCATTGTTGCCTATGGATAGACCTTCAACGGGGATTGTGTTTTTTGGTGCTCAGAAAACTCGAAAAACATGAAGCTGAGAACTTCAATCGAGCAGCACTCAAAGGAACTGAGCCCTGCAAACAGCTTAGTTTCAGAATGTTCTACGGATTTTATATCATTGTACAAGTATTCGTCTGATAAAAGATTCTGATGATCTATCAAGAGAACTGATAATATCAGCAGATATAGGCAGAGTCTGGACAGCTTGTGTCTCCTCGAGTCCTCTTCCCTTGTACTTCGTATACGACTTGTTAAGCAGGGTACAACCCCGCGATATAAACTTTTAAGCCTGTGAGATTATCTGATTAATGTGGACGTATGTCAGAGATTGATGAAGTGGGAGCCCACGGGCTGTCCAGACCCTTGCCTTCGAAAGATAATCGGTAAGTACTCGTAGACTTTTGTACTGTACGCAGAGAAAAGCTCAGATTTAGCCGATACTTGACCCGCTTTTTGATTAATCCGCTTGCTAAGTACCTATGTTCATGGATTAGTCTTGTGTGTTGGTGGAGGAGATTAGATTTTCTGTTTATGGAAATTTGCGTTGAATTTCTTGTACTATTTTGACCAGATCTTATCTTACATGTTCGCTAGCTGAAAGCTAGGTCATGTTGACAAGGAATTAGTAATCTACATACAGCGTTCAAACTCGGTTGACGATACATCCAGTCATTACTCATAAAATAATGTGCCTTCATTTTTTTATGGTTGGAATATGATTCATCTGAACGGGCTCCAATTGAAAACTTCCCAAGGACTGTAAGATTACTGGGAAACCCATATTTAGCGAAGTTGCAGCAGGACTAGTGATACGATTGATGACCAAGTACAAGAGAGTCTGTCCTGAGTACTCAATCTAAATTTTACTGATTAGTGTTTAATAGTGGTTCCATAACGGTAATTGATAAGCGCCATATCCACAATATGAAGTTCTACATTAATTTGAATTCTACTTTGTTGATTCTGACTCTTCTATTAATCATCAAAAAGCACTGAGCACACACTTCGAAGAAGATTACAGAATGTGTCTCGATATCTCTTATCTAGATTAATACTATTAAGTTTCCAATTTCATTTAGCGTTGGACGGCCCGCAATCATTGGGAATTTGGCAAGAGTTCTAATCTAAAATGTTGATTGGGTTTCCATCCGCCTTGAACAATCTGCCTCCTTTCCAAACATGCGTAATATTCCTCGGCTCGCTAAGAACCTCAATATCATCAAGTGGATTCTTACTAAGAGCAATAATGTCCGCATCATACCCCTCCTTCAACACCCCTGATTTTGGGGCTTTCGGTCCCAAAGTCTCGGGGGCATTTGCAGTTCCAGCTTCTATGGCTTGAAGTGGCGAAAGTCCCGCCTCGACTGCATACTTGAATTCGATGCCATTCATACCATGATTCCAAGGGATATCCAAAGAACTGATCAAGATATCCGTACCAATTGCTATACGCACACCAGCTTTGACAGCTTTTCGGTATGACTCTTCGTGGTGCCTCTTTACCTCGCGTATTTGTTCGTACTGCTCAGGAGACCAAAGTTCGGGATGTTTGATCAAGAATTCCAAGCTGCTTCGAGTTGCAATCAACAAGACGTCTTTCTCGACCATCAACTTCACAGCGTCGTCTTCGAGGAGTGTGGCGTGCTCGATCGTCCTGCATCCTGCCTTAATAGCGGCAAGAATACTTGTATTCGCATGACAGTGAGCAGCAACCGCAAGGCGATTCCTTCCTGCTTCAGCAACAATTGCAGCCATCTCCTCATCGCTGAACTGCTGCGTCAAGATATCGTCTCCGTCACTAGAAACACCACCACTAGCTGCGATTTTGATGACTTTGGCGCCATTGCGGACCTGGATACGGACTGCTTTGACACACTCATCGACACCATCACATAAATGACAAGGAAGACCGTGAGCAATTTGATTCTGGAAGACCTCGAGTGGTACCCTTCGCGCATCTCCATGGCCGGCAGTAGTACTGAGAATACTAACAGCAGAATAAATATTCGGACCCGGTAACCAGCCCTCCTCAATAACCTTCGCGAGTTGCACGCCGTATCCAGAGAGCTCGCGTACAGATGTAAACCCAGCATTCAACGTTGCAACGACGTCTCGGGCACACCTAGCTCCAGAAACTGCCATGTGAGTCGAAGCCATGATGTCTGGGCTATACATTGTTGTCCCGTTGAAATGGACATGACAGTCCCATAACCCGGGCATGAGAATTGGGACCCTGATAGGTGTCAAGTCCTCATACTTGGTGGCCAGGTCATCTGTTGCACCAACAGCGATGATTCTTTTGTCGCAAAATATGAGTGTTGCATCTTTGATCGGCTGGCCGCGACCGGGTATAAGGAGCTCGGCATCAATTCTGGAATATTTTGTTTGAGGGATTACCCGCATAATGGTAAGCAATGTAAATGTTGATTCCGATAGCTGTTAGTTAAGGAAAAGATCAATTATAGGCAGAATCTTTTTATGTAGGTGTTGACAATAGACCAAAGCAAGATTTTGTATTTTAACGTGGGTTATTGTAAATAGGAACAGGGGAACCTCATGCATGTGCATCTTTCCAACCGCTCGCTTATGTTTGCTTCTGGGAAAAGCCAATCGGAGAAATTTTGCCAGGATCATAGAAAGAAGTGACTTGACTCCAAATGCTGTTATAATCTTGTTTTTCGTAAAGTATACAGGAGCTATTCACGACATTCAGTAGAACACGAAATTCAACAGCAATATCTAAGCAGTAAAAGCCTGTGGCATGAGTAGTCCGCTTTAGAAGGGAGAAAAGATTCATTTTGATCTTTCCCCATGTAAAAGACCACACAAGAAAGTCTCAGTAAAATCAAACCTCATACACAAATTCTATATTCTCCTTATTACTTGAATCCAAAAACTCCGGATTCCAATTCCATCGCTTCATAACCCGTAACACTTCGCACAGCCGTTTTGTTTATGTTTTGCCAAGTATATCACGGTATCACCATTGGATGACAATGAGGTGAACGATACATAAACCCTACTAAATATCAGAGTAAGCTCAACGGGATATCCTTAGGAAAGTTGCAATGATGGAGAGAGTTGGTATGCATCCTTGAGCATCAATGGTGTTTCCGAAGCAGCGATTTTCATTTGTGAACATTTTGCGGAAGGTTGGAGCCGAGGTTGGGTTGTTAGCACATTCATAGCAGGCCATTGGATGGGGTAAATACACCGCTTTTGTTTTGCATTGCATGGGTTCGCATGTGTTGGTTTCCAACGTACGAAACAACCGGTATATTTTTGAACAGATGAACATATTCACCAAATTGCTGTTAATTTCTCAAATTTTCTTTCCGTTTTGAGAATAATTCAAATTCCATGGCTCTCTCGAATGACTCCCACTCAGAGCGAAGTCCGCTATTAAGCGAGTCCCACAACTATGGTGTGACAACAACAGAACACACCGAGAATGGAAGCAGTGCCTTCGATGATGAAGAAGAAACTTCAAATACTGAGCTTCTCAGCATTTTAGCCGGTGTATACAGTAGGTATTATTTAGACGTGTTCTTCTTATCCGGTTTATTCTTACCACTGCAATAACCAATTCTTTTGAGATGAAATTACTGACTTTAAGCCTCTTGTAAAGTGGGAGCCTTCGTCGCAGCACTAGACTCAACTTTAGTAGCTACCCTGTCAGCCCCAATCTCAACGTCCTTCAACAACATGCCCCTCCTCGGTTGGTTGGCGTCTGCCTTCTTCATCGCAAGCACAGCATCCCAACCACTATCCGGAAAGTTGACCGATATCTACGGCCGAAGGAATGGCTTGATACTTGCCAGTCTTATCTTTGCACTTGGAAACCTGCTCTGTGCGCTCGCCCACAAAGAATGGGTTCTCATCCTGGGACGAGTCATAGCCGGATTAGGCGGAGGTGCCATAGGACCAATTGGCTCATTCATAATGTCTGATCTTATCCCTCTTAGAAAGAGGGGAATGTGGCAAGGTATCGGAAACATATGTTATGGCATAGGTTCCGGGCTTGGAGGGCCTTTTGGGGGCTGGGTCAACGATACGATTGGCTGGAGATGGGCATTCGTCGTACAAATTCCTCTGACTCTTCTTTCGCTTATCTGGGTCGCAATCAAGGTTGATATCCCACTAAAAGGAACTGAACAGTCAAAAATCAAGAGGGTTGATTTTCTGGGTGCATTTTTGCTTGTTGCCTCACTTGTGCTGATGTTGCTTGGTCTCAATTCAGGGGGAAATATTCTGCCTTGGATCCACCCACTTGTTCTTGGGGCTCTTTGTGTTTCGGTGGTGTCACTTGTTCTTTTCGTCCTCGTGGAAGCGAAATGGGCACTTGAACCTATCATTCCCGTCCGTTTACTGCTGAATCGGACGATCGCAGCGGTATGTCTGACCAACTGGTTTATGTCAATGGCTCGTTTTGGGCTTTTATTTTATGGCCCTATATACTTTCAATTACAGGGCTACTCAGCATCGCAATCAGGTCTTCGTCTTGTTCCTGAATCGGTTGCTATTAGCACGACATCTCTTGCTTGTGGGATGGTCATGCGATGGACAGGTCGTTACTATTCTCTCAGCATGATGGTTCAGGGTATATTCGTTATCGGATTCGTTTTTATCTCAACAATGCAACTCAGTACACCTGCCTGGCCACCATTCATTTACCTCTTTTTGGTAGGCCTAGGGTACAGTGGTATGCTCACAACAACACTTCTCGCCCTCATCGCCGCAGTTGAGCAGGAACACCAAGCAGTCATTACTTCTGCCTCATATGCAGCTCGTAGCACAGGGAGTGTTATTGGAATTACCATTGTGGGTCCCACTCTTCTTGCAGCTGATATAGAAAGATAAGAACTAATTGTACATAGGCCTCGACGGTATTCCAAAACGTCCTTCGACCACAACTCTGGTCTCGTTTACGCCACAATAAAAACGCCCAAGATATTATATCTAGAATTGAACAGAACCTTAAAACAATTCATACCCTGCCCCCGGATTTGAGAAGTGAAGCTTCTGAAGCGTACATGGTTTCGCTGAGGGCAGTTTTTCTAACGATGCTTGGATTGGCAGTGACGGGATTGATCACGGGGGCTTTCATGAAAGAGTATAAACTGCATAATAAATTGTCTAGACGGCCTTCGAGTTAAGAGGGAGGAAATCTTGGTTTCTATCCAATTTCGAATGGTTAAATTGGTACAAATTTGACAAAGGCTACTAGAAAGTGCATTGGTAAACCTATTTCAAAGGATTAAAGGGTCTGATCACTTGTGAAGGGCGATGTAGAGTACATGAAACTCTCCTAGGTATTCCAAACTCGCTTATTCTCATATTCGGTTCCCACGTTGATATATCGAGTTCGTATGTCCTAGCAAAGCATGAGGCCTTCCAATTGGGTTGCTCCTACTCTATAACTATCAGTGGTAACCTATTGATCTTTTCGTCTTAGTTTGATATTACGGTCATCGAGTATAGAATATATGTATTGACAGGAGAAAATCCTGTAAGGAGCCTTTAATTCTATGAGTAAACACAAGTGGAAAAGAGTAGTGTTACATTGCCATGAAACACGTGACCCTATACCCTAACTCCAGTTTATAGTATATGGTATATCTTGAATAAGGCTAGATTGTTATGTCTAGAGTAATATTCGCTTTACATATAACATGAACTAAACAATTTCACAACACGCTCAAGTTGATACAAACCCCTAACAAATATAGTATATTTCGAGTATATTTTCCAAGCCAATTGTAAACAGACTAATCGACTTTAATCACAATCTTCCCAACAAGATCTTGCTTTACAAATTTCGCAAAGGCACTCGGCGCATCTTCAAACTCGAAAACCTCCCCAATTGGTGGGTGTAGATCTTTCTTCTCGATTAGCTCTACCATATCAACAATGTTCTGCCTGCTCATGGCTAGAATGCCTCTCACTAAAATCGGATACTGGTTAGTCTAAAAGAACCCCTTATATGAATTTTAAAAGGGAGTTGAAGGAACGTACAAGTTATAGCCTTTTCAACAACTTTATATACTATATTTGAATCTTTTTGTTCGCCTAAAAAGCCGACTAGGGCAGCTGTTCCACCTTGACGAATGCAAGCAATACTTTGCTCGATCGTTGAGGCACCACCCATATCGGCGACGAGATCTACTCCCCGCCCGTTCGTGAGGCGATTGACTTCTGTGTGCCAGTCTGGGTGGGTTTTGTAGTTGATTAGATGGGATGCTCCTAGTTTTTTCGCTTCTTGGAGTTTGGCGTCTGAGGATGAGGTGGCTATGACCGTGGCCCCCATTGCTGCGGCGAACTAGAAAGGCTCGTTAATGACTGAGTAAGACCCATTCAATTCGAGTAAACCACATACCTGAATGATAAATGCACTGACGCCGCCAGTACCCTGCGTCAAAACCGTCGTCCCTTCCTTAATGGTCGGTATACTATCCAAAGTATTCATAGCCGTTCCTCCAGCACAGCTCAAAGATGCCGCCTCCACCCAACTAAGATTCTTCGGCTTTCTAACCAACGAGTCATCCGACAGAACCTTATACTGGGTCAAGCTCCCTTGAACAACGCCCGCTCCGAGGATATTGTTCCATCTCCATCCCTCGTTATCCCCACCCTTCCAATCTGGGCTTTGATTGAGGATAATATGGTCGCCGACAGCCCAGATAGAATTGGGACCTACTGAAATGACTTCTCCAGATCCTATGACCCGGACAGAGGAGTCAGAAACAACTCAAGTTTATTTAGAGAGTAAGGAGATATAGGAATAATCAAGACCACCAACAAAGTTGAGGACTGTCTCAAGTCTAGAAACTGAGAAAACAAGGGCTTCGAACTAGAAGAATGAACTTACCGTCGCAGCAGCAAACTAAACCAGGGGTAGTTGGAAGAGGATAGGCGCCGGAAACGACCATGGCATCGCGGAAGTTGATGCCTACGGCGTGCATACGGACCAAGACCTCGTTTTGGCCCGGTGTTGAGACGGGGATTTCATTAAGAACAAGGTTGGGTGGGCATGCTGTTTTGATGTTTTTGGAGGTGTCGTTTTGGAAAACTTGCCATGCTCGGGTGGTTGAAGCCATGGTACTAAGGTGGTTGTGTTGTTCGAAGTCAATGAGATGGGGAAGTTCAAATTTTGATTGTGGAAATAGGTTGCTAGATGAGGTCGGATTCTGTCGCTGGACGTTGCATCAAAGAAAAGAACAGAAGATCTTCTGGTGGGATGTCAGTTAAATATGAAACATCGTGCTCTTCTCCGAAAACACGGAGAAAACAACCAGCCTAAACTCCTTCTATGACAGAGCTCCCCGAGCTCATCCACAAAAAGTGTAACTCAAGTTTCTGATTATCAATACGCAACTTCCATATTGCCAACTCGGTCTAGTACGACATGGGTACCCGGAATCCATTTTTGAAGATGATTCTTCCATTTGATTATCCAATCACGTTCCAATTTTCGGACGAGAATGGACCGTGTTTATTGATGTTCTAATAAGCAGCATGACCGTAAAATAATTACAAGATAAAGGAAAATGGGGCAAATATCCGTACAAGTGGGATATCCCCAGAACGTTTTTTCTCGGCGGGTCTGGTTCGTTTCGAAAGGAGATATACACAGCCTATTCGATTGGCGAGAACAGGATTGATATCCGAAAAGAGACTGACAGAAAAAAGTAATAAAGGGTCTTTAGATTAGATATTCTAAGAAATGGCATCGTTACATTAGAGACTATAAAGGAATCGAAATTTACCTTTGATGCTTAAAAATTACTTGATAATTCGGTCGATTAACGGGTGAGAAAATAGACAAGGCGCAATTCCCATTGGCACGCTCTAAAGCATCTGACAATACATCGACAAATTCTAAACCTGTATAACTTTATATACTCAAAAAACCGAGTATATATAACTAAAAGAAGTCCTTTCAAATTGTTACTTAGGGACCCAGCATAGAGAAACAACAGTTATTCGTTTTTTATTCTCAACATTACCAAGTAGTATTCGGCTTTCACAGTACATTCCGGCTTGACATTCCGCCGACATTCGGCCGATACAGTAAAGTATTACAAATCTGCTATAATAAATCGGACTTCAGAGTGCTAGAGAAATATAGGTAGATTGTAAAACTATTAAAACAGTATAGACTTAATTAAATCAAGAGCTCCTATTTACTAGTAGTCCTTTAACGTAAAAGATTATAATAAGCGATAAATAATAAACATAAAAGATAGTAAAGTTAACATGGGAATTCCAGTGGAGTACAAGGTAAAGACTCTACTATAAATATTAGTTTAATATAAGGTCCTCGTTATAGGTATAGTCGTATAGCTAGCCCGCTTACCCGCGCTTAGCTAGCCGATAAGTATCTATAGCTATAAGTACGCCCAACTTTATACGTAGAGAGAATTTTACTCTCTATCTAATATCTTTATTCTAAGAGATATAATTCCCGCTTACAGTCTCTATATTTAACTTATCGTTAATAAATAGGTAATATAATAGACCTATAATAATACTATACTAAGGCTAAAAAAGAAGCGAAGATTTACGCTAATACTAAGCTCTTTATATAACTATTTTAATTATACGACGCTTTTATTATAATAAGAGAGGTGTATAGTATATATAAACTAATAACTTCCTCTCTTAATTCTCCTAGTTTTATCCTTACTAGTTAGCGTGGTAAATTCGAGTAGTTGAGTTAAGTAGTATTACTTACTCAACTCAACTCGAGTAGCCAAAATTACTATTCAACTCAACTCGCTAAGTACTCGATTAACTTATAAGTAACTTGAGTAGTATCGGCCCGATATACCGTAGCGCGCCCGGGATCGCTAGCCGACTCCGGACGGGCGGTCTACGCACTCCTACTTAGCCGGGAGCCCTATATCGGCATATACTATTTAAGGATGAGTTTCTTCATGTAGTATAGTTACGTTATATATAACTACTTAACTACTACTCGAATAGTTAATTCCACTACTCGACTCAACTTAATAGAATTACATAATTATACCCATTTAACTTAGCTCGAGTACTACTCGAGTCAGGTTGAATATTTGATTAGAAGTGTTACCACGCTGTTGCTAGTTATAATTGTCGTTCTAGGGAGTATTTAAAGCTCTTTTACACGGCAAATCCGAATGATTTCGAAGTCTTTGTACCACCATTCCGGAACTATAAATACGAGTATCCGAGGCTCCTTTGCGACTCTTTCGTGATTCTTGAAGGGGTTATAAGAGGGAAAGACCTAAATATAGCCGAGAGCCGTCGAGTCAGTTCGAGAAGCCTCTAAGCAAGTATTTCGACTAGCTTGGTAAACTTTCCTTCCTATCGAATCTTGAATAGCTTGTTTCCTTTTACAAACCTACTAATTTCCAACCTCTGGTATAGATAGGTAGCTACTATATCTACGTATCCTCTCTAAATTCATCCGCCCATCAAACCCCTTCTTCTCTTATATATCCTAGCATACGCAAACTTCTCCATTCTCACCTTACCTTACTTTACCTTCTCAAAAAAAAAAAAAAAAAAAAAAACGAAAACCACAACAAAACCACGAATCTCCATATCAAGTACCACCGCCCAACTCCCAAGCCTCAAGAGCTCCCCAAGTCACTGAAAGATACTCTCAAACCATCTACTCCCCTAAGTGAGCCAACCCTAGACATACCACAAGAATCCCCACTCACAGGGAAAGAAACCATCTAAAGTTCTCCCTCTTCCCTCCCCTTCCACCCTTTATGTCAATTTCTCATCAGTTTTAGATCCTACCTATGAATCTAAATTAGATGATCCAATGGAAGTAGCTTCATCACCATATCATGAAAATCTATGATAATTGATCTATCTCCGACACTGAATAACTTATACAGACTCGCTAGATACAGACCTCTCATCTTACACTTTACAAAGTATCCCTCTAACTATTCTTAACTCTAACAACATTACAGAAGATTAGTGGTAATAGAATTGCCTAAAGTAGCTTTATGAAAGAGTAATTTACATGGATATTGTCCCGATGAGCTGCAACTTAATAGCCATAAGTACAATTAGTACCTGAGTACAAATTTCGGTGTAGATTCCAAAGCTTGAAATGGAGAAAAAAAAAAGCGAGGGGGAGGGAGGGAGTGGACTTGGCAAACGTCTAGGGGAGAGTTGGGGATTTGGGGGTGCGAATTAGGAGAATATGGATTGGTAATAGATGACATAGGTTCACCTATTTTGATTCTTCTATCGAAAGAGTTGATGATTGATTTTCATGTGATAGTAAGTAGAGTCATGGAGTTCAGTGTCTCTAAGAAAGAGGGCTTGGCTGTTGTTTTTTCAGGTTAATGAGTACATCGATATATAACCAAATACAAGAAATCGAAAATGCTCTATGATCTCGCAGAGAGATTTATCTACTGGGAATACACGTAAGCAAGTACTCCTCTAACCATCCAAACCCCAGAATCCCTCAAAACTCAATGGGACCGTATAATAACTCTTTTCCCCAGCCCAAAAAGCCGCATGTAAAGAATACCATAACACGCCTGTACTTCTCAGACATAGACCAAGAGAGATAAAAAGCCATCAAGAAAGTTCCAGGAGTCTTCTTCGTGGATTCTGATGTAATGTATTCCATTCCACCCAGGACATCCATTCGTCCTTATATGTACAATGTCTCTCTTCGAGGGGTACCGGGCAACAATCATACTCCATTTTTCACCAAGCCAGAAACCTTTTCTTCAATCTCCTTGTCTGTTAACCCGGATAGTGACTCGCTCTTCTCTTGTCCAAATTCTGTATTATACAGTTAGCATCTATCTGCCCCGCACATGCCCCCCTCCCTCCCAAGAAAACCAGATCAAGTATCCCATTCTCTTCCTCTCCTATATAATCCCGTGTCCTGTGTAGTCTGGGTAGCGGAATCAAAACATACCATATCGTGCATAGACTCGCGCCGGGGTACCAGCAGCTTCTCGAAGCATGATGGGTGTATATGGATTATTCTTCTTCATAGTCGGGTACGCACGCGCAAGAAACGTCCTATCCAGGCCATCCCATCAGCACCTATCCCACATCCAAAGCACGAAGGGATCCAAACCTAGCGCCCGCGCTCGTCTCGCCCGTCTGGCAGAACAAAAAGCGCACTTCCTTCAGCGTCTGCGAGAAGGCGTATTTGGCCGACATCTCGTCTTTCCTCCTCTCAAACTTCCACGTGAGGGCGAAGATGTGGGTTTCGTATCGCAGAAGATGGGATGTGTGGTGGGGGGGAGACAATTGCAGTTGCGCTGCAGAGAGATCTGGTGGTGGTGGTGAGGTGAGGTCGTAAGTGCCATGCTGCTTTAGCTGTATTGTCGATATGCAGGGCCCGCCGCCGATATTCGGGGACCCTAATAGGTGGGTAGCTGTGCTGTGTTACCAGTCAACCCGCATCGGCCATGACCAACAATTCCCGATAGCGAGATTCAACGAATTTGAATTTCACTCTTGACGGCGAAGGTGCCTCTCAGAAAGTATACGGCGCAACAATCACCACCGATTGTTCACCATCAACGAACGCCTTTCAATCGTCTACCTTCCTTGCTCCTTCCTACCAAATCTCCACTCCCAATTCTCAATTCTTCCTCCTTCCAACTTTCTTTCCACATCGGAGCCCGAGATACAACAAAACCATATAAAAAAAAGATGGCCTCAACAACAACATCCTCCCTCCTCCGCGCAGCGCGTCCCGCTTTCCGCCCAAATACCTTCTACGCCTCGCAAGCAACCCGAACTTTTCGTCCGCGTTTCCAGCAGCAGGGGCGCAGATGGCAGAGTACTGCAGCGCCTGATGCGGCGGCGGGGCAGAGCTGGTTTAAGAGGATGTGGGATAGTCCTATTGGGTTGAAGACGGTGCATTTCTGGTATGTCCAATTGCATTTCTTTTTAGGGTTGGGGAGAGGAGGGGGAGATGGGAGGTGTCTCTTGGGGAATTGGCGGGGTCGTGGTTGAGGGTGGGATTTTGTTTGGGGGAGGGATGCTAGAATGGCAATTGAGAATGAGATGGAACGAAAGATTGGAGAGAAGTAATGCTGACTCTTTGCTTGATAGGGCTCCTGTTATGAAGGTATTTAAATCCCATTGAAGTTATGAGCTTCCAATAGTTCCTCCTCGCAAAACCCGATTCCTCAACAAATCCCCCACCACCATCAACAACTACCAGACAACAGCTAACAAGATTGAAAGTGGTGTATCGTCCTCGCAGGAGTATCGGATTTCTACCGTCCAGCAGAGAAGCTCTCCCTCGCACAAAATGCTTCCCTTACAGCAACAGGTGCCATCTGGACCCGATGGTGTTTGATTATCAAGCCCAGAAATATCCTGTATGTCTCCCTCGCCCCTCCCCTTTCATTCCACCTTCTACCCAAAGAGAAAGAATCAAAAACTAACATCATCACAAAACAGCCTCGCAACAGTAAACTTCTTCCTCGGCGTCGTCGGCGTAATCCAAGTCTCCCGAATCATGATGTACCGCAACTCCGCAGAAGGAAAAGCCGCCCTCGAACTCGAGGCCGCGAAATCGAGTGTTGCCGAGAAGGCGGGGGAGATCAAGGGGAAGGTTGTGGATGTCGTCAAGAAAGCTTAAACGCCCATTTCTTGCTGAGGGAAAGGGAACGAGGATGCCAGTGAGGGGGAGTGATTAGAACGAATAGACCTCGAATGATTGAAAGGGCTAACATCCAATGCGGTTGAGGGGGTTCACGGCAGCTTATGCATCGTGCATTGCATTGTACCGTATCTCGAATATCGGCTGTAGGTGGTGGAAGAGGAGTGTATATTATTTTTCCCTCTGATACTTGTTCCTCCAATCTGATACCGTGAAAAAGTTAAACACAAATTCAACTTCTCACCATATCCCCTCGCTATCAACCCCAGATTTTTCTCCTCAGCACATTCCAGTCGCGATCTCTCTATAAACTCCCTAGATCTTTGCCCAGGCGATGGGATAAGCTTGGTACTCAGTCCAAGTCCAAGTACTATATAAGATATAGTAAAAACCACCACCACATACAGCAAGCAACGAAAAACAAGTATCTAGAGTAAGCTCAGGACATCAGAACCCAGCAGAAAATCCCTTATATTCTTATCTCCATCTACCTCGGAAGTCCCTAGACTATCACCATCTCGCCCCACAACAGGGGAAGATATAAATTTACGACCTACCTACCCACCTACCTACCTACCTACCTACCTACCTACCTACCTACCTACCTACCTACCTACCTACCTACCTACCCACTGCCTCAAATCCTCCTCGACTCATCACAATTCAACAGGTCACGAAAATCCCATCTAATCCCCATCTACACTGCACTGCACTGCACCACACCGCACATAGCTACGAATAGGCACCTCATTCTAAGAAGCGTGATTGCGTCTTTCTAAAGACTTAGTATAGCACCAAGAACACCTTGAAAATCCGTGAATAGTAGTTCCTCCTTAGAGTATCACCAGAAGTTAGCTCAGCTCACTCAGCTCATGATCATAATAGAGGGCGTAGGTGAAGTAACACGCAAAAACATATCAACACCATATTCCACTCAAATTTAATTTGCTTTCATTCCATTCCATTCCACTCCTCTACATCTAATCAAAGCCCCTTCCTCAATTTCACTTCCTCCCCTACCCCCACAATCCACACCCCACACCACACCTCCCCTCCATAATCATACAAAGGAAGAAAGATAATCAATCCCCCTACCCCCAAGTCAAGGAGAACAAGGAAAAAAAAGAGAGAAAAAAAGGTAGTACGCCAGAATCATTTTATATCCCACACCTACTCAAACACGTATAATATAGTATGCGTAGGTCCTCTCTTTCTTCCAAATCTCTCTCTCTCTCTCTCTGTGTCTCACATACTCTCTCTTTCACTCACTCTCACTCACTCTCTCTCGCTCAAATGAAACCTAGAACAACAAACACAAAGACAAATACAAATATCCACCCCACCAATCCATCCATCCATCCCAATAAAGCGCTCAACTTTGGGACCAGCCCCCATTCCATTCCATTCGAATTCGCATTCACAATCACGTTTCTCGTCTCAAATCCCATCAAACTCCAACTCCAGCTCACATAACAACGCAATCACCCTCCTGCTTCTGGGAGCGGGAAATTCTCTCGCGCGACTTGGCGGTAGCGTTCTTGCCACCTCTCTTCAGATCCTCCAGACGTTCGCGTGCCTTGGGGAAATTTTGCGCTGGAAGAACAAATTAGTATCCCGTTCAAAACCAAGGACCTAAAGGAAGAGGAGGAATAGAAGAGTGTAGGGACAAAAGAACATACCAGCAGCCCTCCAATACCACCTCTTAGCATCCTCCAAATTAGCTGGACTTCCAATCCCCACCTCGGTAAAATATCCCATCGCATACTCCGCCTTCGCCAGTCCAGCCATAGCCGCCTTACGGGCCCAAAGATAGGCCTCAGTATCACTCTGCTGCAACACCCCATCGAAACCAGTAAGATACCATCCGCTAAGCGCCAGCTCACTCTGGTGTTCCTCCTGAGCCGCTGCCCGCGAATACCACATAATACTCTTCCTCGGGTCAATCTGACATCCAAAGAGCCCGTATTCATACGCACATCCCAGACGGAACTGCGAGAACTTGTAACCCAGCTCAGCGGCTTGGTTGAATAGTTGGAATGAATAAATTTCATCTCTCATGACAGAGGATTCAGGACTTTGTTCCGCTTCGAAGAGGAGTCCTAGTTCGTGGAGGGCGTGGGGATTTTCAGCGTCGGCGCGTTCGGCTGCTCGCTTCAGCCAACCTACGGCTTCGCGAGGGTTTTTGGGTTGACCAAGGAGTCCTTTGAGTTGGATCATGCCCATTTTGTACATAGCAGGTGTATCACCAAGGGTTGCAGCTCGCTTATACCATTGAATGGCTTTCAAAGGATCTTTTCGGGTTCCGCCTCCTTCATCGTTACCGAGTTCACAACAAACTGCTGTACGGTATGCTGCAGCTGCGTGACCAGCCTTTGCTGCTGATTGATAGAGCGTGAAAGCCTCCTTGTTGTCTGTTTCCAAGCCCAATGCACCTTTACCGTAGCTATCGGCAAGAATAAACATGGCTTCGGTGTTTTGAGCGGCCACGAGTTTCTTCAGCATCTTATGAGCATCCATAACATACTTTGCACGGGCCTTATCTCGAGCTCGTTGGTCAGGAATTGTTTGTACAAGGACTTCAGAAGCTTCAACCAGCTTCTTGGCATAGAGAATTCCAGTAGCTTGATCAGCAGGGTTTGCCTTGGTTGTTGATCTGAGCTGTTCCAACTCGGCTACAGTCACAGAGGGTGGTGCAGGTGGCCCTGCTGCTGCAGGAGTTGCTTGTGGTGACGGTCCTTGACCAGGAGAAGGCTGCGGTGCCATGCCATTATAATTACGAACAGGTGTAGGTTTGTTGGCTGCCAAATTAGCCACAGAATTGGGAATTAATCCGGCGCGAACTGGAGGTGGGGGCCCGTTTTGCATGGTATTGGCACGAACGGGACCAGGTCCTTGAGGGAGGCCAGATCGAGGTCCTCCAGGAAGACCACCGCCAAATCCACCGCGTCCCGCTCCTGGGGGTGCTGCTGAGGCACTTCGTGGTGGTGGAACAAACACGTTCTGTTGTGGTACCGCGGCTTCATTGTATTGACCATAACCTCCCGGTGGTCCTTGGCCGAATTGGTCATATCCTCCTTGACCGCCTCCATAGCCATCGTCATATCCTTGCTGTGGATAAGCATTTGGCAGAGGAGGCGCCATATCAAATACAGCTGCTTGTGGTTGTGCTCGGTTACGAAAGTCGGGTTGAGATTTGGCAGGTTTTAGCTGTGGACCGAAGCCATTTGGTTGTGGAGCTTGAATATGATCGTCTATTGATGCTCCTCTTCGGTGGTTTCCAGGGTTATTTGGGACAGCATCAAAATTTGGCATCTCAGAATCAGTTGAAGGGCGACGCATATTAGGTTGCGCATGTTGTTGGCCGGGAGAGTCATAATAAGCGTCGTAAAACTCATTGATACTCTCACTTTGTGAATGACTAGAGTAGTTTTGAGGGACTGGCCCGGGAGGAGGTGCATAAGGATCGATTGGAGGAGGTGGTCCACGCCCTCGTCCATATCCATCTTGATGGGGGCTGCCTTGAGGTGGGTATTGTCTCTGAGGTGGTAAACGTTGTCCTCCAGCCGTTGAAGGTCTTGGTGGGCCTCCTCTTCCGCCAGGGCCAGGTCCATTTTGAAATGTCATACTTCTTCCAGGAGATCCAAAGTTGTCTTGATTATCATACCCAGGCTCAGCGTACCCATTTTGTGGTGGCTGTTGATATCCCTGAGCCGAAGGCGCTCTTCCTGGAGGACCTCCTTGTTGCTGAGGAGGGTAACCTCGTGTCATGCTACGTTGGCTTTCCCCTGATGGTCGTCCACGGGCATCAGGTCCTGGTCTTCTTCCTTCCATACTAGGACGACCATAATCATCCGGAGGTGCTGCTCTTCGCTGACTATCCATGGAAGGGCGTCCATAATCATCGGTTCGACTGCCTTTGCTACCAGGTCCTCGCGGTCGTCCTTTCGGTGCAGGTGTACCAACTTCCATTAAGGCCATTTGCTGAATTATTTTCTGTTCTTCTGAAATCGATGTTTTCTTCTGGGAGCCTGGGAAAGTTGGGAAAGGGTTATCATTTGGTAATATATTGGGGGATATAGGTGGAGTCTTCAGAGGCTTCCTCCTGGCCATCCCTTTGGCTTTACTATTGTTAGTCTTCATAGTGCTTTAAAAAAATAATCACTTACGTCCTGGATCAGAGATAGCTACTCTCCCTGGAGGACCAGGCCTGCCTCCTCCTCTTCCCATTTGTACACCATTTGGATATCCTCTACCTTGGTCACCTCCATAGCCCCCTCTCATATTTCCTGGAGGGGGTCTTCCCATTGGCGGTCCTCTTCCTCCACCTCTAGGTCCCATTCCTCCTCTCTCATTTCCATAGTATTCTTGTTGTGGCGGATAACCCTGATTCTGGGGTGGGTAACCGTTTCCTCTTCCACCTCCATTCTGACCCTGGTAGCCCTGATCATATTCTTGTGCGTAGCCTTGGTTATTGTAGTCATCATAACCGTAGCCGTCCTGCGCGTATTGTTGAGGAGGGTATTGTTGCTGGGGTGCTTGGTTGTAGTCTTGGGGACCAGGACGTTGTGCTGCTCTACCATTATATGGCCGCTGGGGCGGTTGGTATGCGTTTTGGTCGTATGCCATTTTGTTCTATTTTCTATTGCCCCCTGTGAAGTTCGTACTCGTGGTCTCGCCGCAAATCGCCCTTGTTCGCGTTTGCGATGTCTCTGTCGTTTAGTATGTTTTTATTTCTGGCCAGAGCCCAAGTTCGGCCTCCCTTGTAAAAGCAAAGATTCCTCTAATCGAACTTATTTCCTCTCCCAAAGTTCTGTTGTTTAATTCTTTTCTCGTGTCGCGCGACAGCTGAGCGAGATGTGGTTTGTTGGTAGGGGATCACAGGAATGGAAAGGGCGACAACATTGGAAAGCGAAATAGAAGCTCGTGGTGTTTGGCGCAGCCTAGGGAAAGCTCAGAGGATCTCGCACAGTTATATGTGTTCGGTTGGTCAAGCCTCGCTCATAGGCCCAACTTTGCTGTTGTTTTGCAGAATCGGATCGTCTGAGGGTCGAGTTGAGGGGTGGATGAATACAGGTAAGGGACACGGACGCCGAAGCTTACTGTACGGTTGCTTTCAGGGGTGAAGGAGAAGCCGAGTGCTTGTCCGCTTGTCTTTGGAGGCTCTTTGACAACAACACGGCCTTTTCTATATTTCTGTGACTCAGTATTGGCTCTTGGGGTAGGTAAGTGAACTTCGTGTGTTTTGCGATCAACGGTTCATTCGATTCCTCTCGCTACCTCCGTACCTATTCCGAGCTCCTCGCTAACCTTGAAGATGTGATTGGTGCTAGCAACATTGAGGTCACTTCTCTCACTTCTGCATTGACTGTCTGACTGTCACAGTACTCGTATGGGGTTAAATTTGGCCTTGAACTGTAAAAAAACGACTGCAATTCTCTACAGGCACGAAATACAGTACACTGTACACCAAAATGCCATCGTCTCAGAAACAACAAGGGGGAACCATGAAGTAGCGTCGATCACTTCAGGTTCCTTGTTGAGTCAGGAACATTAGGTAATTCATTGGCTGGACGTTATATTTATTGCAAGGACGTTGATCCTGGATAACCTCATCACCGATTCAAACATTGGAGCTTATTATCAAAGAAGCAAAAACCCATCTCTGCTTTTCTAAGCAAGTAATCACCGGTCATAAAGCTGACAGCTGACAGCTGACAGTTGCTCCTTTCAGAACACTTCCATACACTGATAAGCAGGATCAAAGTCCCATCTCGTTGCGGGTCTTGAGGGTCTTGGGGAATATCAAACAGGAATACTCGAATACGGTGACCCGCTCATCAAACCTCGTACTTCTAGTCGGACAGGATGAGTAAGCTTGACGAGTAAGCTTAACGAGGAGTATCAATTTTGAATGTCAAGAACGGAAAACGATATGTTCATCGTTTAAATCTACAAGTGGAAAGATCAGATTGCAGCTGGAACCTGAACTTTCCAGCTTCATGTCGGTCACACCATGTTTGCATGTTTGCATGTTTGGATATTTATAGATTTGCTTTTATCTGACACCCACGATCAGACCAAAAATCGGCCCGCTGGGGCCAGCTACGCCACAAGTCCAACAACTACGAACAGTGTTAACGAAGCCTGATCAATGAAAAAAAAAAAGTTACTTGATTGTAATATAAAATAGTCTTTAATATATATCAATAACACGCGATAGTTAAACCAAAATAACGTCTGCTTCCCTTCGCTTACAATGTTGTGGTTGAAAAAAACAAAGAATTGCAATTCAAGACTTCTGATTGGCTCAAAATGCATGTAGACATTTTGACCGATCTCCGACCCCGATCCCAGAGCTCGGGCTGGTGATGTCAATGAACTCCAGCTTCACAAAAACCACCAAATCCACATACAACCAAATTCTCAATCACCACCAATTCGCTCCACACCGCGCCCATCAGCACCAAACCAAGATAGAACAACCCTCCCTGCCTCTGCAAAAATGCCACCAAAACCAACAAACTGGGCAATGTGGGGGAAAATGACATTAGCGTTCGTCTCCACTCCCTCAATCTTGCCCCTCCATTCTATCCCCCCCCTCTACTCACATACTCTTGGTATATTTACTAACCCAAAGCCTTCACACAGATTCGTAGGCTGCTCCGTCGGCGGCCCAGCCCTAGTCTACTACGTCTCCCCCACCGAAGAAGAGCTCTTCCAAAAATACAACCCCGAGTTACAGCGTCGAAGTCTGGAGAACCGGATTGGGAAGCAGGAGGACTTTGATTCCTTTGTGGGGAAGCTGAAGGAGTATAGTAAGAGTGATAGGCATGGTATGTTTCCCTCTTTTTCTTGTGAGGAGGGCTGTGGGTTGGAGAGAGCGGGGATTGGTCGCGAGAATGCGCTTGGAGGGGAAGGATTTTGAGAATGAAGGCTGATTGGGTGCTGTGATTAGTTTGGGAAGCTGCGGCTATTGATGAGGATAGTAAGAGGGAGGGGAAGCTTAAGGAGCAGATGAAGTTGGTGGAGGAGATTAGGAGGAGGAAGGAGGAGATGAGGAAGGATGGTCATAGGGGGGTTCCTGGTGGGAGTTTATAAGTGGTTGGTGGGATATTCGACACGGGGCGCAAAACAGTAAAAGTGCTACGAGTATCGCTTTGTTATTTTGGGTATAGGGTGTTGGGAGCAAGAGCTGAGAGATGAGGGGTGCACTCAGCTTGTGGAAAACTGGCGTACATCATGGCGTTTGGGAAAGTACGGGGTCTGGGATGTACTGTAAATGTATTTTTGTGGGATCTGTGCTTCAATGGGTTGGAATGTGTTGAAATGGAAACAAAGTCATGATATCATTTCAAGAATAATATCTTTGCGCATTCTAGTCTTATGTCTACACTAAGATCTTCACATTTCCTATCACCTCTCAAGTCAACCACAATCCACACTGGAAAGAGTTGCAGTTTGATGTGAAAAAAAAAAAATAGGCTATGCTCTTGTTCTTCTGACTATACACACAATCAGTGTCAATCACTTTTGGAATTGTTATTTGATCAGAGTCAAAAGGTAAGTACTATTGAGATTTAAGCAAAGAAGGCTTATTTTTGACAGTCAAGAAAGTATGTCCTAGTTACCTTTAGAAATCTTGTAGGGAAATAGGCTTAATATCACGTATGGTACAAAAAATGTTTGATAGTAGAACTAGATATTGTGTTTGGAATTGATCTAGTAGAGGTATACGGCAAGGATAATTTTAGCTATTTAGTAAGTATGATGCGAAAGGATTACTCCAAGTTAGAGATAACGTAAGTGTAGTTGTGCGTAATAGTGATTTAGCTCTAGACTTTGATAACAAAGAGAATTGAGAAGTAGTGTGTCTCATTTACATTTGAATCAAACTTTTTATGAATGTTGAAAAGGGTTACATGCAAAAAACAAACTAAATACAGCTCCTAAAACAGTGGCCTAAAAGTCAATTGATTTGAAGATAGTGTGTCTTTTCTTTTATACAAACAGTAGTTAGATGAGAGTCATGCTATAGTAGAGACATTTTCTGTTCGCTTATTTTGGCTGACTTGTAAGAATAAGGTTTTGTTATCTGGCGTTGGGATTGTTAATGATCTAAGCGAACGTCTCCCCACTTTTACTGTAAGGCAGAGTAGTGATGTGGTTTTTGATACTCAGGCTCACTTTGAATATTAAAAGCAGCAAAGAAATAGTCTCTTTTAGCGTAATCCAATCAAAGTGTTTGGTTACTCTACTTATCTTTGGCTGATAAAAACCAGTTAAATGAACATCCTCAGACAATCAAAGCAACTACCTCTACGAGAGGCGATGAGGGTGTAGTTTGCTGCGGCTTGCTTTTCCCATTGCGTTATCAGCTCTCGTATTTGAGTGATGCGTGCACTTCACCTTCACCATCATCTATCGCTTAAGTGAAAGATGGGGTTTGCGGTGCTTATTACGTAGCTAAGTGATTCACTCCCTCAACTCAGCTAGGTTTTTTCCTATCCCGGCTGGCGCGCCTTTTTATTCCTTGTTTTGTTGTCCTGCCACCCCCTCTTTTTTGATGTTGACTCTCTACTTCTGAGCTGCCTGCTACCACAATTTTCAAAGGCCAGAGCAGCCCAAGCTAGCTTCGCAGCATTGCATACCCACACTTGCGCATTCTCTCTCAATCCTGTCAACTGCTTTTGCCTATTGTCCGCCAAGGTAAGTCTCAATAATCCCTCTTTGAATGATTGTCTTCAGCTAACGCTCATGCTTGTGTAGATGAGCTCCTTCTCCATGTCAGATACTCGGGGTCTACTATCCACAGATCACCCAAGTCGTCGACCTTCTTCTCCGATTAAGATCCAAAATCCATTCCGAGTTCGTCGAGCTTCTTCCCCAGTAAAGATTCGATATGATCCATCCGATTCTCGGCCTTCTTCTCCGATTAAGATCCGAATTGCTCGCGAAGTAGCGATAGCCAGCGATTCAGGCAGCGATACAGTCTCTGTTGGCGATGAGTTCGATACCCTCGGCTCTGCCACTCGTAGACTTGTGAAACTCCGACTAGGCGATGGATCCAAGGATCTCCTCAAAACATTGCCCAAGAAAGTACGCCATAAGATCTGGGAATATTACATGATCCTTGAGTGCTCTCCAGGTATGAGCCCAAGAGATGTCTTCCTCACGACTCTTCTTCCGGCACTGCAGATTAGCCCTACTGTGTACCAAGATGCTCTTGAGTACTACTTCGATCAATTCATGGTGACCGTCACTTTGGAGGAATGTGATAGTCTCAAGTACATCCGCCCTACGACTATCGCGTTGATGAAACACCTTCACATATACTCCCAGTAAGTCACTCATAGCCTTACGTCAAAAACACAGTTTCACTGATCAGCTATACATAGCGCCAACTTATGGGGTGTCCCGAATAGAGAAGCCGCCAAAACCTTCATACCCTTCCCAAGCGACTACCCCCCCTTTGTAAAATGCACCATCTCGCCACCCCTCCAACTAGCCAACGCCCTTCATCTCCGAAGCCTCATTCTCTCCGTCGAGCCCACCGAAATGTTCGCTCGCATTTTCCTCGATCGGCTGCTTCCACCAAGACCTACCCCTCTTCGAACTCTCCATCTCCGCATCCGTTTAGAACGTGGACAACCCCCTTACGAATATGGAAAATCCGAAAACAGAGATGCTTCCAGACTCTTTGAGTATGTCAAGAGAAAGCTGAATGAGATGTATCCGGTTGATGGTCGGCTCGCTTGGTTTAACCGTAGGGATTGGTCGTGTATGGATGAGGATTCGCGTGGCAAGATTTTTGCGAGTGATAAATGGTCGTTGAGGGAGGATAAACAGGATTTACCGGATGGACCTCTTATTGGTGATACGATTTTGACGGAGATTTAGATAGGGAAGTAGGGGTTCTTTTTTCGGGCTCTTACTTCATGTTCTTCGGTGGACTTGCGGTGTTGTTGGGTTGCTTTCGCACCCTTCTTCTTTCGAAGATAGATGGGCTATCTGCGTCATCAAGGATTACGCTATGGGTTTTTACTTCTCGTTTCGTGGCTTTGCCATTAGTTGTACTTCAGAGAACGCTTTTCCGTAGCAATTGGAGACTCACATCCTTCACTTAGGCTTTCAATGACGTAGAAAGAAGTTTAATAGGGAATAATCTTAAAAAAAAGACTTCTTCTGATTAAAGGAGATGAATTGTAGAGGAAACGCGCAATCAAATATGAACATAGAGTAGGTCTCTTCCGTTCGAAGACTCATGATCTTGCTAATCACCTGGCCTTTGTGGTGGTTACAAGTGATCGCGACCAATTATTATTAGATATGATGGTTTTGCTTTGCTAACGAAGTATGCAGAACTATGCATGCGAACCAATGCTTTTATATTCTCAGAGCACAATACAATACCTCAAATCTGTCCGTTGTATTCCATTCCATGTTGCAATCAGTCATCACAACTTCGCCACCTCAACCACTCGTGTCCTAAAGCTCGAGAACCAGGTTTTGCCAATGGTAGGCATTTTATTTTGGCAGCGCCAACATACTGATTTATATGGAAGAGCACTTGGGAGAGATGTCTACCAGCACTACTATCATGTTGGAATAAGGAAGGCTGGGGAAGGAGGAAGGGGCTTGGTGTGCCTTCAGGGTTAACATAAAAAAAGACTAAAGAGTATCGGAAACACCTCAAATCAGGAGAAGACAATGATGAATAGACACGAGTTTGAGTCTGAGGAACATGGGAGAAGTGAGTGATTGTAATCCTGACAGAATTGCTCGTATGTAGAATTGGAAGCCTCAAGATGGATGGAGGAGTTGAAGGGGCTGAAGACAAAGTGGAATGTCAATGAAGGGGGTCGTTTCGTGGGTACTTGTAAGATGCTCAATTTGCAACGAAATACGGATCTAAAGACAAAGATTGTTGGAAATTTCTTAAGAAAGAGTTCAGATTACTTTTAGTCTTCTTACTAACATATCCCAACGAAATCTTTCAACTGGTTAACAACTGTTCAATAAATTTCAAGCGTCTCCTCGAAATGTCGGGTAATGCTTTGCTAGAGGCCTTCTAATTCAATCTTAAGCCTCTGATCCAAGTATGAATCCCGCTTATACTTCTAGTCTAATTTTTGTGTGCCGTTCTTCAGTCTTATAGAAACACCATTTTGAACACGCAGGGGAATTACACCGTTCGCTTAGCGTACAACGGTCTCGAGACTTGCATCTGCCAGTAGAATTTAGCTGGTCTAACCTTCCTTTCTATATAAAGCAAATCATTCCTATTTATGTATTTCTTGCTGCTCCTTCCTTAGTACTGTATTATTTCGAGTTTTAATGTGGTTAATATAAACTTCAGGGACACTAAGGGGGACGGTAATATTCTAATTGAACTCCCGGTGGGTAAGAAAAGTGGTAGAGAATCCGAGTCACTTTCATAGCAACTCTACTGTACTCGAATCAAATTATCTCAATATTTTAAGAGAACTAATTCAGGTGTCCATATTTTTTCGATTAGCTGTTTTGAGCAGCCAAAAAAATCGAATTCAGCCACCTTGAATCGTGTTAATCTTTTGGTAAGGTAATAGGGGATGGGCTGCTACTTTTCTTGGTCGCTGGGTGTAGAGTAGCCATTCACTATTCATTGTCGCGTCATGATCACGATGTGCAGACAACATGATGGAAGCACAGCCCGCCAGAGCCCAAGTACAAATAAATCGGCCCATCTATGTAAACTGATTTCCTTCCTCCCACAAACAACAACCTCAATCTGCTTCGTTCTCGGAGATCCGGAGAAATAATACAAAACACGACAAACGTATCTTCATCCCAACAACAATACACGATATACAAGCAAACCCACTCTTCCCCCCTTCGCACACAGAAGCCAAGGTTAGTAGGCTCTTTTCAAGTGAATTTTTGATTCCAAACACTAACATCATTGGTTCCAGATGAGCCAGACCGCCCTTGAATCTGACTGGGTCTTCGTGTCTACACCTAAGATTTCGTTTCGCCCAGCAGGAGTTACAGACTTCAAGGATCTGCCGGACCTGGTTGATGTTTCAGCCGCGCCATTCAACAGCAAATTCAAGAAAGCCAACGAGCAACAAGCCAAATTCACCCCCGAACGCCTCGGTAACAGCGAATCCAACAAGATCAAGATATTTGGACCCGAGGGACTGTTTAGTTTCCTCGAGCCATCCGATCTTGAGGCGTATGTCGTGACACGCAAGACAGTGAATTCCGTTCCCTTCTACGAAATGTCCGTTCCAGTTGGCGATGGGACATTCAAGGTAGTAGCTGCAGTCTTTCCAGGTAACTCTGCCAGCGACTTGAGGGTTGCTGTGGAAGAGGGTGGTAAGCTTGTTGTGGGTGAGGAAGAGGAGATTGTTTACCGTCAATGCGCCACACCTCATGAGAAATAAGTAGTAGTTTCCAAACCCTCATATCCGTGGATATCTGCTTGACTGGGGGATTTTATAGCTACTAGTTGCTGACGAGGAAGGAAAGGAGAATGAATTGAGAGGATGGTTTGATCTTTCCATCTGGCTTAGGGTGTGAAAGAAGGGAGAAAAGATTTAGGGTGGTTTTGGGCCCAACTCATGGATTGTTTGCCTCTTGCGCTACTGCTGAGGAGAGCTTGTCTTCTTCATTGAAGCAAAGAGCCAAATTAAAGTCCTTTTCACCATAAAAGCTTGCTCTGGATTGCTTCTGTGATTGAACAAATATAATTGAGCACTCAAGACTGCAAAAACATGTAGAACACTACTATCAATCTGTTTATTTGTGAGTTTGGGTTTGTGTCAAACCATCTTGAAATGAGAGGTTTGGAAGTCTTGTCTCATTGACACTTGTCTTTCACCCTTGATGCAAGCACACTTCTGTATCCATTAGCTGGTACCCCTTCTTCTTTGCGTTCTCTTAACGCCAATGACGGGAATATTCGGTTATAATGGCTTCAAAGTTCCAGGTATGAATCAGAACCTGGTGGCTTGTCCTGTTTTTGGAAAGGCATACATAGCCAAGGAGGCCTTGCCTTATCTATAACTTTCTCTTCACTCTTATACTATCACGTTCATACAGTATGTTCTGAAACATCTTGATTACAGATCACTTCGGGCAATTGTGTACCGATATCCACTGCTAAAGAAAACGTTCTGAAGTACCTCTGAGAGTGTCTTTGGCAGGGTGAAGCTCACTTCTGAATCCCACTTACTTCAGTATTTGATGAATAGTTATAGTATTGTGTAAGAAAGTGCGTCTAGGTTGAACAGGAAGTTGCTACAGTAAGAGTAGAACATATTGCTACATCTACAATACTGTAAATATGTTTGGAAGGAGAACTGGCAAAAGATTCATTCACTTTCACACATAACCAGCTACCCCTCACAGCCAAGCCACTTAACCAAACTATCGATTCGGATCCCACTGAGCGAACGGGAGACACCCAGTTTCGGTACATCTTTCCTGAAGATAAAGAGAGTCTCGAGCTTCTGTTAGCTCCCCTTCTTCTTCATGTCAACATCAACATCATCCACCTCCAATCGGGCTGTCTGTAGGATCAAGCCAAATGGGAAGTTTTGTGCGTTGTTAAGGTCTGTTTCTAGAGTTGGAACAGCCCAAAAGGTTTGTAGCAACACCATCCTCTCTTCTAATATTCATGGTCGCATACTAACTCCATGTTTGTCAGATGAACAATTCTGGAAGAGGACCCAGATTCGACTTCGGAGCAGGTATTCAGAGTGGCAGCATGTGGACCTCACACAAAGAAAAAAAGCCATCACACCCAGAGAAGAAGCATTCGAATCCCAAGAATGACTCCTCTGCCTCCTTATCACAACAGCCAACTACCACCGAGTCCAAACGTGGCTCTGGTACTACCGTATCCACACAACATACCCAACCTTCTTCCATGTACAGTGCGGCACCGACCAACTACAGCGGTCCGTACTCTACACCTCATCCTTGTCCTACTCCAGGCCCTATTTCAGAGGTTGACCAACGTCGTCGATGGACTGTCCAAAGATGGCAGCCAGAACACTGGCCACGAAGGGACCCTTGGGAAGCCTGGACGGATTCCGGAAATCTGTACTCCCCTGGCCATATGTTCAATATGCAACATACAATCTCCATGGAAGATGAGATTGAAAAATACGCTCACCACAAACCTTCAAGAATGGAGGTTTCAGAAATGAACATGCCGTCGTATATCGACAGGACTGACCACTGGGACGAGGAAGAAGCTGAGAAGGTCTTCAAGCAACTATTGAAAACTAAATATTGGAAGGTTACCAGTGGTAACGCAAAATCACACCGGCTGACCGAGAACTTGAACGATGCTGCTATAAAGCAGATCAGGGAACTGGAGGTCAATCTGACGTAAGTCCCATATTCAGAAGACTTGAGTGAGCTTCTATACTAACATTCAATAGCCATCGAGACGAGGACCCTATGACACATGAACTTGAGCGGCTCCTCGTCAATCCTCGAACTCGCCTGACCAATGCGCCTCTTGAGCGCTTGTGGATCCATGGCCGGCTCGGGGACCCCATTATTTACTCTGTTGCTCAGAGGTTCATCCAATGTGGTTGTCCAATTACAGACCTTCGAGTGAGGGTATATGCTCCGCCCACCGAGGGTAAGGTGAAGATTCATGATCCCCGCACGAGAATCTTGCACGGGCTTGCGGATTCCATTGGGGAGCTTTTTGCCCAGCGTTTTGCCTGGGGAGCAGGACCTGAAATGTGGAGGAGCAAGCTGGATAATGAAAGATTACAATGGACGATTAGGAAGCACCCGAAGCCTATTGAGCCTGGTACTGCTGTTTGAGAGAATGAGCTGAGGGGAAAATATGGTGTGAACCAATGGGCTCGGCTGGGTGTATGGTGAATCATGAGAAAACTTTCACAAAATCCTTTTTAGACTCCTAGTTTGACGAATTTGTAATTCGTACTTTAGTTACCGTGGATATACAAAATTGAGATAAAGAATTTTCGCTCTACTTTGCATTGCACGATGCTTGATCCATAACATTATTAGCTCAACAAGTCTTATTGGAGCGCAGGTACAATGTATCTCCGCTTTTAGATATCTGACATGAACCTTATTGCCTGCTCATTGTCTTGCTTGAAGCACCCATTACTTCTTTTCCTATACCCAATAATTATCTAGTCACTGCCCGCGTTTTGTTTGTTGTCCTCCACTTCTGCTTCATCCTCTTTTTCAATCTGTTCATCTTCATCCCATTCATCTTCACCCTCGTCCTCCTCAGACTCGCTAGACTCCGTAAGTTCATCATCCTCAGACTCATCAGAATCATCCCAATCACCTGTCCACCACACAGCTTTGGGACTTTCACCCTCCACTCCTTCAACAAGCACTTGCAAAGCACGCCTAGTTCCCTTAAAATACCCAATACTTTCTACCGGGATACCTGTAGCCTCGGATAGAGCCAACGCTTCTTGTTCCAATTGAAGGCTCTCGTCCCATGGTTCCCACAATGGCATTAGTTCCGCAAGATCTTCAGTCATCATTCGGCCCTCAAAATCCGCCCCGTCATCGAATAGGCGGACGCCTGTGCCTCCAAGGCCGTCCTCTAATCCCATATATGAGCGCGAACCGAGATACAAGAGAAGTTTGAAGGCCAACTCCCTACATGGGAGATGTTTGAGAAGTATAATATCTTCGAGAAAAGGCTGCATAGCATCAGCTAGGTCATCACTTGTGAGCATGTTTTCATTTTCATTCTGGGCGCGCTGATGAGCAGCCGCAGAAACAAAAAGCTGATATTTATTCTCAATTTCGCGGCGGACGACGTTGTAAAATTTCCTTGGTCCGTCGGGGATTTCTATCTTGAGAAGTCTAGAGATGGAATCTGGTGGCCCTAACAACATCTTCTCGTAACAATCGTGAAGTCGTACAAGTTGTGCCTCGAGTTCTTCTGTGGAATGAAGGCCATCGTCAAGACGTATGGGAATGACACTACAATATTCGTCTACTGATGATTGATTATATTAGTGACTGGTATGATTTTTCAGAATGATGTTTTTACCTTCTTCTTCAGTTAAGGTATCGATCCATGCATGTAGCACCTCAATCCGTGCCTTCAGTCCTTGGAGAGGATCAGTTGCGGTCTTTCGAGTTTTCTTGGACGCATCTTCCGAATGAGAAGGGGATCTTTTGCGCTTGTTCAGTGGTAGGGTATCGATTTCAATATCTGCCGGTGTTTTCTCCAAGGGCATCTCCATAATTGCTTTTCAAGAAGTGGGCGGTTTGTTTAATGTTTATCTTTTGAAAGTTGCGAATGAATAGTGGCGTATGGAACATTCCTAAGATAAGAATGACCCTAGTGAGACATTTCTTCTGATTCTAGGCGTTCAACGGATTTAGGAGAGCCACATGAAGTTGTAGTTTTCTTGCTTCTACTAAAAGCTGCTCTTAGATAGTGCCCCCAGGAGCCCATGGAAGCGAAGAGTCACTTTGGGTGTTTCTTACCGCAAATGAGAACGCTGTCATGTGAGCCCAATTTGGCCTTACTTAATCAACAATTTCTTCCGTTATAAAAAGTAATTCAGCATTCTGGTGTCTAGAATGTTAATTACGCCCCTTTTTAAGTTAAGACCTAAACCAAAGCTCATTTGGTAGGGGTCGCTTGCGGGGGTTTCAAGCTATCAGCGAAATAAAAGCACCTTTGCTCCCCTTTTCCAATACTCATGCATTTATAATATCTGTTGACAAATAAAAGCCAACTCATGCTCTGAAAATTAAACCGAGTGACGGCAATGAATTAAACCTTTCTTTTTTCAAGTCGGTCAAGGTAAAAATACCAAGCTGAAGTTAGATTTTCTTCTTTGGGCGGAGCAACAGCTTCATTCGTATACAACGGGAAAGTCGCCGTCCATGTTATTATTGAATGAACGAGTTTAGATGCGAGGAAAGAGACCGCCTAATGTTACGGGATATATGTGGGTAAGCGAGTCTACAAAGATTTTCATCTCCAGTTGTAGTTAAGTGTTTGAAATTTGGGTATCGCTTTAGCAGCCAATGTTAGTGTGACTGGCTAATATCTGCTTTTCCATCTGTTTAAGTACCGTACTCAAGTTTTCGAAACTCTCATACCTTCACAGCTCGATTAGTTCTACTCTTACGATTGATATAGAGTTTCTCGTTGAAGCTTTTTCATGATTTTCTTAATAAATTTAAAATTGTGTAGGATAATAAAAAGCTATCAAGAAACAGCGTGGTGAGCGTAAATTATCAGCATCATTGCGCCTGTTTTGGGAAAAGTATCCGGAGCTTGACGAAAGTAATATTATATTTTATTTCCCGGGTGTTTACTTGATTCTGTTGAAGATAATTATAGTACCATGTAGGTAGACTTCTAAAATTCTTGATTGTCGAAACTCAATCTAAGTTTTCTTGACTCTGATTGGCCACCAGCAATTGCTTGTCATGTGCCTTCGTGATTGCTTGGCATCAAAAGAGGAAGTCGCGTTCCCTGAACAACAGATCTAGAGTATTTACAACCTCCATTCACGACCTCCAAGATTGCCCCGATTCCTACACAACTCGCTCAATTGCAATCGCCTGAAGATTTTGTTTTCCTCTAGATTGGCATGAATTGGCGCGATTCAATTCACGTCGGCCTTGTTTGATGCGCCTGAGTCTGATCACAAGCTAATACCCCTCGCCACTCGCAACAATGGCTACCATCACGATTGATCTGATTTCCAGTAGTCCTGCTGTAAGTCCTATCGTACCGCAGAGAACGAAACAACCAATGGCTACATCTCGCGCTTCCTCGCATAAACCACCGCCAGCCAAGAACAATGGATACCTTTCACTTTCTGACGATGACGATGACCCGTTCCGATCCTCACCTGATAAAGGCACAATTCCATCCACGTTTCCCTCGTCAAAGCCAAATGTAACCAAGGAATCGCCGAAAAAGACAAAGGTGCAGGAATATTACATCCTTTCCGATGACGATGTTGAAAGCAACGTTATTGCGAAACCGCAACCAAAGAAAGTCATACAAGAGAAGGATCCCTTCTACTTTCTCTCAGACGATTTTGATAGCACGGCAAATTTCGACAATTCTTTCGCAAATAATGAGCCGTCAACGAAAAGACGTCGACTTTCATCCTCACCCGAGCCTTCCTTGCCTAAAGCACCTCGAGCCCGCGATTTTTCACGGTCCCTTTCGAATACCGAAGCGTCCAAGAGAAAACCGCCACAAAAAAGAACTGCGACAGGGTTACAAAGATCCAAAACGGCTGGTGCAATTTTGGAGTCCGATCCTCTTATATTTACAAGTTCACCAGATCCATTTGATGGAAAGAGAAAGAAGCAAAGTCGGGTGCGCCTAGAGACAGTTGAAGACGAGGGTGAATTTGCAAGCCTGAGCTCTGATGAAGAATTTCCCGATCTTTTGACATTGCGCTCGACTGCCTCACAGTCTCAGAAGAGTTCCAAGGCAGCTTTGCGAAAATTCAAGGAAGCAAGAGAAGCAGAAAAGACAGGAAAGCCAATATCCAAACCAATAGCCAAGCCGAAAACAAAGATTACAAGTAGCAAGAGCATGACTGAGGAAGAGAAAGCTGAGGAGAAGGAAAGGAAAGCCAGAGAAAAGGCCGAGGCAGCTGAAAAGAAACTTGCTGCAAAAGAGGCCGAGAAAGAGCAGAAGCGATTGGCAAAAGAGCAGCAAGCCCGAGATAAAGCTCTTGCGGCTGAGCTCGACAAGGTTAACACACTTAAGATTGATAAGAAGGTCACCGCGCCAGAGATGGTAATTCAGTTGTCCTGTTCAATTGACGCCCATATCAATGCCCAAATCAGGAAGTTGGCCGAGCAGTCTGGCATTGATGTGGAAGAGTATCAGGATACCCAACCGCTTGTAAAGTGGAAGAGGAAGGTGGAATCACGCTACAATGACGATGCGGGACAGTGGGAAACCGTACCGAAGCACATGAAGCAAGAAAATCATATCATTTGTTTAATGAAGGCCAAAGAATTTGTTGCCCTCTCTCTTGGAGAAGAAGGCAGTGATCTGGATGCGCATGCTTTGAAAATCAGAACAAACTATCCAGATCACCAAATTATTTACATGATTGAAGGGATCGCCGCATGGATGCGAAATAACAAAAAGGTACAGGCGAACCAATTCGCGGATGCTGTCAGAAGTCACGCACCAAACGCAGAAGAGCCAACCACCAATGGAAGAGCACGGAAGAGGAAGACTGCTGAATACGTGGATGAGGATATGATAGAAGATGCTTTGCTTAGACTGCAAGTTGTACATGGCATGTTGATTCATCATACGGATGCCAAGATTCAGACAGCGGAATGGGTGGAGATATTTACTCAGTATATATCTATCATTCCCCGCAAGTAAGTATCTTCTGATGATCTGTTACTCATCATACATATTACCCCGTATGATTCCGTTAATCGCTAATTCCCTCGCTCTAGACGCCAACAAGAATCCCACAATGCTGCCTTCTGCATGGAAAGCGGCCAAATCAAATCGGGCGATGATACACCCGATACCTTCGACAAGATCCTTCAACAAATAATACGCATTACCCCGGGAATCTCGCAGGCCATCGTGGCGGAACACAAAACAGTACAGGGTCTTGTTCAAGCCTTTGAAAATGATGGACCTGGTGCTGTAAAGGATTTGTGTAAAGCTATCAACAAAAATGGTGGGGTTTCAGATAAGAAGGTAGGGCAGGCAGCTAGTAAGAGGATTTTCAATGTTTTCATGGGGAGGGATGAGAAGAGTTTTGATGTTTGATGGGAAATAATGTAATTATCGTTGCAGGAGTTTATTATGTAGCTTGCTCCGGGTGGTGGTTCTGCTTTTAGGCTTTGGTTATCCGGAGCTTGACTTTGCTTTTGTAGTTGGTTGATTGGCCTGTTGTATTTATTTGCGAGGCGCTATGCAAGACAGGGCGTGCTGAGGGTGAGGAATTTCGAAGGTATGGTATGAATGTAAACGACTATGATTTTCCTTGTATCTTTGCGATTTTCCATCGATATGATACTAGGTGCTTCGAACTCGTAGTACCGTAGTAAATCGAACCTAAAAAGGATGCTGGGGTGGGCGTGTGGAGTGCCAAAACTACTTAGTAGGCAGGCCACTTAGAGAAGAGCTTTCTACGGGTCCCTCGCTCAGCGCCATCTCCTACAGTACGCATGAGAAGAACAACTTCTAGCGAGTAGGAGCCTCCTCTACTTTACTCTAGTTCACACTGTTCCGTACTCCACATGCCCACCCCAGCATCCTTCTTAAGATCGATCGATGACGGTGTTCTCCCTTGAAAAGGGGTCCTGGCGTTGATTGACTTTCTTCTCCTTTGTTGCTCGCTTAAACTATTAATATTAACGAGCCTACAGGTGACTGCAGAGTGTGTTTAAGGTTGACTGAGCGGTGCGGGATTAAGCTTTAACTTTCATGGTTTGTTTATATTTAGATGAGTAACTCGTGATTTTTAGAGGAGCTCTTGGTACGGAATGTGTTATTGATGGTGTACTGTACTTGTATGGTAATCGTTGCTGAGATCGGTTTCCTGTTTAGTGTAGACGCGTCGGATACGGAAATAGAGTCAGCTTTGTAAATGAATTCCCGTAAGCTGAGTAGTTTGGGTTAAGACGCTGTTTAATTTGAGAACGGTGTGATGAGGTCTGGTTTTTATGGTACTTCTCATCCAGATAACTGTGATGGGTTGTGTAATGTGTTCTAGTTTAGGAACGTTGGAGTACCCTCTGAGCCTCTGTAGTAATACAGCTCGGAGTGAGATGTCCCAACAGCCGAGTGTGTACTTATATTAACCATGTGACGAATAACTCCCCCTTTTTATTCTCAAGGATGGTGGAGGTAGTCGTAAAGTAGATGGCTGGATTGAGTTTTGTGGTAATGAAGGAAAAGCTTGCCCCTACTTGTTACTTTCACCTTGTCTGTTCTAATTCGATACTTCCCGATGTCGTTGATGGGATTTTAACTAGAGGAGATACCTAGGTCATATCCCCCTCGTGTAACTGTTGAGAAGCAAGTAAATATTCTAAAAATGGGTTCTACGTCATCTTCGAGCAGGGGTGTGATTTTTGAGTGAGAAGTGGGACTTTTGATCCAAGTAGCCAATCAAAACCTTTGGTTGCACTTTGAAGAATCAGGGGACCTGGCCGGCTAAGACTTACGGAGGTACACGCAAGAAAGTGCTCCCAGAGCCCCAGTACGGCGGAGTAGCACTGCCTCAAACCACGCATTTCTGTGACGAGCACATCTCACCCAACTACCCCGCATACGAGTACGTATACGCGATATTTTTTGCATTACGAGTAACAATTCCATTACGGTCTCCTCCCTCGTCCGAAACGCCGATTCATACCAAGGACGGAGCACAGTAAGAGCACAAAGAAGGGTCGAAGGGTTGAAGGGTCGAAGGGTCCACCGTGGGGTCAGTGGCTAGACCACCTACTGATCCAAGCTGTATGGTGCAGTGCCTCATGGTGCAGTGCCTCGCAATATCCAACCTCCCCTCGCTCCCCCCTCCCCAACCCGGATACTGGCAAACCCCTTTGACATCCGCAAAACTCCATTCTTGGCCGAAACTTATAGTTTCGCAATCGCATCCTTTCTGCGTTGATTTGATCCGGCCAAATAGTGTTTCTTGGGAACCTCGTCGACGCGTACGTTTGCAAGCATGTCGGATGTGGGAGAAGGGTACGCAATTCTGTTATATTTGTTGTTAAACGTGCACCTTACCCCGCTACCAAATGTTGGGAGGGGGAAAGGTGGCAAGAGGAAGAGCGAAAGCAGGAACACTTTGATATACTAACATCATGCCCTATCTTAGTAGTCTCACACATAAACGGAGCAAGTCCTCTGCCCTCTCGAAACTTCGACGGGGAAAGGGCGATGAGCGGGATGGACCACTGCCAGATGACGCCTCGACGTCGTCCCTTCCCTCGGGAGCCATGTCTCCAAGCTTGTCTCACCCCTCCTCGCGAGGCCACGCTACGAAACCATCCACAGGTACGGCGGGCATGATGCGATCAACGTCAAGTCTACAGGTGCAAAGAAATTCCTTGATCTCACCCCCGAGCGCCTCCGCAATGCAGGACAAAACGGTGTCGATTGAGCAATCGGTGCGAAAGTTTAGGATATTCGAGGCATTGAGAAGTGGCGATACGGCCTCCATCTCGAAGGCTCTCCGAGAGACGGATGCAAGTGCACATCGCATGAGCACATCCACTGTCTCTGGTGTTGGGGCTTCTGGCGCTCTGGAGGATACGACCATACTGCATCTGGCAATTCAATGCGCGGAGCATCCTGTGATTGAATACATCCTGTCTGACGGAGCTGGCTCGATTGATGTCAACGCGCGAGATAAGGAAGGAAATACGGCTTTGCATTTGGCAGCACAACAAGGACGAGGACCTGCTGTTCGACTACTTTTGGAGCAAGAGGGAATCAATGATTCGATTGCAAATTACCATGGCCGATTACCCCTTGATCTTGCTCGAACACCTGATATTTTCCAGCAACTACAATTATCCCGTTCAATATTTGTCGATGGAAAGATTAGGCAAGTACAGGCTTTGGTTCAACAGGGAGATTACACAAGACTGGGGGAAGTACTGGAAGAACCCCGTGTGAAGACCGTTCTGGACATCAATGGAGGGGAATTCGCATCTGATATTACGACTATACAATCCGGGGGTACTCTATTGCACGAAGCTGCGAGAAAGAAGAATACTGCGTTGATCGAGGTTCTACTTCGCCATGGTGCTGATCCATTTCGCCGGGATCGAAGAGGCAAACTACCACAGGATGTTACCAAGGACGACAACACGAGAGCGATGCTCAAGAAATCACCTGCTGCGGTGGCGGCACAACGTGGGATACAAGAAAAGGCTGTGCTAGGAAATGCATCTCAGCAAGCTTCACACGCCCCTCCCGGGGACGCTCTGGCAGGAAAGGATGGTCGAGAGATGAAAGGGTATCTTAAAAAGTGGACAAACTATCGGAAAGGGTATCAATTGCGTTGGTTTGTGCTTGAGGATGGGGTAATGAGCTACTACAAACATCAAGACGATGCTGGTTCTGCTTGCCGAGGAGCAATCAACATGCGAATCGCGAGCCTCAATATGGATCCTACCGAGAAGACCAAGTTCGAGATTATTGGCAAATCCTCTGTCAAATATCATTTGAAGGCCAATCATGAAGTTGAAGCCAAGAGATGGTTTTGGGCACTGAATAATTCCATCCAATGGACGAAAGATCAAGCAAAGGAGGAAGAACGACAGAGGCAAAAGAGTGCAGAACTTCTTAGGCAAGCAAAGGCCGAGCATACCAATAATCCTTCCACCTCTGACCTCGTACCTCCTGGAGGCGAAATGAGTGATCGAGACGCACGACGAAGCAGCTTTCAATCTACCCACAGTCGCCTAATACCACAACCAAGCAAAAATGCAAGCAGCAGCAAAGTAGCATTCAACACAGGAAGTGTGGCGGACGACGATGATGGCACCGCATATGGATCTTATGATCCAAGTTATATGGGTGAGACCAAGACCACAAGTCAAGGACCTTCACCTGATGGCGATGATGAGGAAGACTATGGTGAAAATGATGGATCAAGCGACCGTGAACAGCCTGTTGCAAAGGATGCGTTTGATATCATTGCTCAGTCAGCGAAGCTGCAGCTGGATATGATGGGACAGGTGAATGCAGCATTGCAAAGCGAGCAGCTACGGAACTCAGCGCTGCCTATTGGCGATCCTCTAGCCCTTCAAGCCGTATCAACATACGACTCCTCTATCCGTAATCTGAAGGGTCTTGTTGGGGATTTACTCAAGATATCCAAAGACAGAGACGCATACTGGCAATACAGACTTGATCGCGAGGCAGACATGCGTCGTATGTGGGAAGAAAGTATGGCAAAGGTAGCCCACGAGCAAGAAATACTCGAGGCTAGAGTCGGCGAGGCAGAGGAAAAGCGAAAGATCACCAAGAGAGCTCTTCGTGAGGTCATCAGTGGTAATGCACCTATAACCAGTCGACCTGTTAGTCGTGGCGAGGCGGATGCCGAAGAAGTCGTCGCTGAAGCTCTTGAGGAGGTTGGCATGGGCAATGAGCTTACCCCCCCTAGTGTTGTCACACGCAAGTCTTCAGTGTCGATCAAGAGCGCTACTCGTCAACAGTCGGTATTGAATCAGATTACGAACTTATCTGACTCTGAATCCGAGGATGATGAGGAGTTCTATGATGCTGTAGATGCTGGCGAAATCGAACTCGCACCGATGCCTGCCGTTAGTGTCAAGGATCAAAAAGAAAACCGCCCCGAAGTAGGCGCACTTGATCTTACTTCTTCATTCAGTGGTTACGAAGATGGTATTCGCGAGAGACTCAAGATGGACGCCGACGACAGGCCGAAGATATCCTTATGGGTAAGTCACGATCCATACTTTATTGTCCACAAGCTAATTTCCTTGCAGAGTATTCTCAAGTCTATGATTGGTAAAGATATGACAAAAATGACCTTACCTGTCTCGTTTAACGAACCTACCTCTTTGCTTCAGCGATGTGCAGAAGATATGGAATATGCCGATCTCCTGGATATCGCTGCCGGACGAACTGATTCTACAGAGCGCATGGTCTATGTTGCAGCATTTGCAGCAAGTGAGTATGCCTCGACCATTGGCCGTGTCGCAAAGCCTTTCAATCCTCTATTGGGTGAGACATTTGAGTATGTACGACCAGACAAGAACTATCGTTTCTTCATCGAACAAGTGAGCCATCATCCACCTATTGGTGCAGCCTGGGCAGAATCTCCAAAGTGGACATACTATGGAGAGTCTGCTGTCAAATCCAAGTTCTATGGAAAATCTTTCGACATCAATCCTCTCGGGACGTGGTTTTTGAAGCTTCGACCTAATGGCTCAGAGACGGAAGAACTGTACACGTGGAAGAAAGTAACGTCCTCTGTCATTGGTATCATCACAGGATCACCTACTGTTGACAATTACGGTCCAATGGAAGTCAAGAATTGGAATACCGGTGAGGTTTGTGTGATTGATTTCAAAGCCAGAGGATGGAAAGCATCAAGTGCCTACCAAATCTCCGGACGAGTCAACGATGCAGATGGTCAAACACGATATAGTATCGGTGGACGTTGGAATAGCAAAATGTACGCTCGTCTCACACCAGGCTACGAGGCTACCCCAGAAGAGCCGAAAGCAGGTCGTGGTAATGATGCTTCTCAAGCATTCCTCGTATGGGAAGCCAATGCTCGACCAACTGGTATCCCATTCAATCTTACGCCTTTCGTCGTCACACTCAATGACTGCAACGATAAGTTGAAGCCTTGGTTACCGCCAACCGATACAAGACTTCGACCCGATCAAAGGGCTATGGAGGATGGAGAGTACGACTTCGCTGCTACGGAGAAGAATCGGGTTGAGGAGAAGCAGAGGGCTACCCGACGGAGGAGGGAGGAGACCGGGGAGGAGTTCAAGCCGAAGTGGTTTGAGAAGGATGTGTGTCCTGTTACTGGGGAGAGTTACTGGAAGTTTACTGGGAGGTATTGGAGTGAGAGGGAGAAAGCACTTACCGGGGAGGCATGGAAGGAGGTTGAGGAGATATTTTAGAGGGATGTGAGGAAAGGGGTTGTGGATAGGATTGGGTATGTATGGATATTGAATATATGTCTTTTTTTTTTCTTTCTTCTTTTTTCTTTTGGAGGGACTTGGTAATGGTTTGGTGGATGATGGATGGCTGGATGGGTGGATGGGTGTGTGCAGGCTCTTTCTTGGGCGTGTGTGTAGTCATAGGACTTTTTTCTTTTTTTTCTCGATGTTTTTTTACACTTTGCGGTTTGGTAGTTATGAATTGATGGATGAATTGTTATATGTAGCTTTGAGTCGTACAGTGCGGTATTGATGGACTTGAGAGTGTGAGGATTGTGAGGTTGGTTGTTTTAAGGAGTATTACTAAGGCCGATAGCGCCAAGTGTCGTAAAACCAACTTTCGTATACTCTAGCGCTTAACTTTAAATATACTACTATAAATAATAATATAATAAAAATAGTTTTTAAGTAATAGACTTTAAATATAAGATATATAATTATAATAATATTAGATTTAATACTTAAAATATTTTTTTTAGAAGGTTTATATTTTAGGGTAGGAAGTCCGCTATACTTATATAATATTTTTCTAGACTTATAACCGAACCCTAAATTTAAAACTAAATATAGTAAGTAATCTTATAAGTTATTATATTTAGAGTTATATATTCGGAAATTACTAAGTAAAATATAAAATTTATATAAGTAGATTTTTAATATATTATATTAATTAACGTTAAAACTACTATAATACTTCTACTCTTAAAATACGTCCTCGAATCAACTTAGAACTATATAAAGAAGATATAACTAAGTTATATCTCTTTTATACTACTACTTAAAAAGTAGTAGAGATAATTTTTAGTAAATTATAAATCTCTATAAGTAAAGATACTTTAGAGCGTTATTTAAAAGAATAGAGTATTAATAGGAAGTAATTAATAATACTAGAATAAACTAATATTCGAGTTTATATAGCTCTATTATTTAGAGCCGGTTATAAAGACAATAATATTATAAAGGACTTAGTATAGTTAGGTATTAAGATTAATTAAGGTAGGGTATTCTAAATATATAAGGAGCTAGGTTTACCTTGTTAAATAACTCTTAAGAGATAATTAAAGGTAGATTAGATATTATATAAAATATTAAAGTATAAGATTACTTAAGGGTCTATTATTAGGTATAGCCGGAGGCTTTTTTACAATTAATTTAAGCGAAAGGGGGGACTACTTAGTAAGTAAGTATATATTACTTAATATATTATTTAGTAAATTAATCTAATTATTTAATAGAGATACTCTTTTTATAATACTTTATATTATTAACCTAGATATAATTCAATAGAGGTAAGATAGAAACTAAGCTCCTAGGAGTAATTATATTATTCTTAGCTTAGACTAGGTATAGTCGATAGATAGGTATAATAAATTAGTACCCTAGGGTATTAAGATATATACTTATATTAACGCCTACTCTTATAATATTATATAAACATATTATAGAATCTCTAATTATATATCTTAATCGGTTATTTACTAGTATTTATTAAACTATTCTTGTATAAACGTTATACCTAAGTTCTTTAGAGCTAACCGTAGTATAGAATTACTACTTTATACTAAAGCGTATTATAGTATATTACGTATAAGCGATTATACTATTATTAGGTTATACGACTATTTTATATTTAGAAAAAGTACTTAAAACGTTTAAATTAAGTTATAGTAGAATTAATTAAAGAAGTCGAACTTATATTAATAGTAAGTATATTTACTTTCGTTC
>LT855427.1:797940-826696 GCA_900184765.1 Hymenoscyphus fraxineus | reverse complement strand
GTTGGTGAGGGTGGGGATGGGTGATAACGTTTTGTAGACAGTTTGCGGTTCCGAGGTTGGATAGTTGGTTGTCGACTAAGAAACGGGTTATCGTTATTGGAGATGCGGCGCATGCTATGCCACCATCTGTAAGTTGCTCATTCACAACTCCCAAACATTCAAAATTACTTATCCAGTACCAAAAAGGGGGGCCAAGGAGCAGCAACCGCGCTGGAAGACGCCGAAACTCTCGCTTATGCATTTACATTCATCTTTAGCAAGAGGCGGCCTGGAGATCCGGAACCGGATGAGATTCTGTCTTCATGGCAGGATCATCGGATCGAACGTGTGAAGAAGATCGCGGAGTTTACGAGTCAAAGTAGTGCGTTGAGGAAACCTAGTAGTAGTCGTCTGCAGCGTGTGGTTAAGGAGTTTGTGATTAGGATGTTTTTTATGGTGGGGAGGATGGGGAGGGGGAAGAGGTGGTTGTATGGTTATGATGCGGTGGAGGAATCTTTTGATCGGGGGAAGGGGAAGGGGAAGAAGTAGGGTTTGGGAGGGGTTTGTTTTGGAGGTTAGGAGTGAGTCACTGAGTTTTGCTGCTTTGGGAGAATGTTGGATGTAGTAGTATAAGTAATAGTATTAATGGTAATAATAATAAGCCCAAGACGATGATAAGAGCAACAGTACGTCTTTCTTCGCAAATATATGTAGCGCTAATCAATCGATCGACGTCAACGGAGCTTGTATCACTAATCATTGTCATTAGGTTCCCCACTGAACGGCACAGTACTAAATTACAAATGGATCAAGAACAGCACTTGAATGATAGTAAGATGTGAACTGCCAGCCTAACCATTCTTATTAAGTATTAAGTATCCTCTCGAACGGTACTCACGCCGACGGTACTAAATTTCACATGGGTTAAGATCAGCCATACGCATTTTTGAAATATAACGAGATGTGCTCATAAGGCTAGTAGAGAATTCAAGATATACTCTCTGGATATAATCAACTATGCGCTTCGCTCCAATCGTCTCCTCCGCTCCAAATCCCGCCAAGGTATTCTTTTGTGCTTAGCGAGCCCCTGATTTCATCGTGTCTCTTTTTACTTGTATATGAATTGGGAAATCCTTTGCCAAGGAGATGAGGGAGGATATATCCCTACCCGATTTCTAGAATTTCTAAGACCTTCTCTTCGCTTACATCATAAAAAAGAATATGTTGATGGGGTTTGTGTTTGTTCAGCGTTTCGATGTCCACGTGGCTTAGATTGCTCACCCGAACCCGACCAGCAAAAGGGATTTGGTTCTCAGAGAGCGTGAAAGAAACTCAAAAAGACTTTTCATACATTCTTCTTTACTCCATGCTCTCGTATGACGCTACCCCTGAGAATTAGGTAACTCATAAGACGGATTCTGTTCGGGTGCTTCAACCCTTGGCGTTGTCTGCTGAGAAATGAAATGTTGCTTCTGGATCTTCTCTGCGTTCTTAATTTGCTGGTTCTCGTATACCTCTCTGTATGCCATGGCTGATGCTACCGTATCAGTCCCATCCCTCCACTCAGAACGATGAGCACCCCTCCATTTTTCACGCCAGAATAAGAAGACTAATGTTCCAATTGCTAGAACGGCGAGCGGCACGCCAACACCAACACCGATTTTCATTCCCAGATCGTCAATCTGTGAACTCGCAGCTGAGTCTGCTGCTGCTGCAGTTGGGCAAGCTTCAGGGGTAGACGTTGGAATGGGGGCTGCTGAAGTGACCGCGGAGTTTGCAGCAGCTGTGAGGTTTTGCAACAAGGCATCAAACCCAGGTTTGAATGCTGCACCGGTGACCCCAAGTTTGAAAGACGATTGACAACAATCTTTCCCCCAATCTCTATCACTAGGACCACCAGCACCACAGCAGAAATCGAAAGGTTCATATCCTGGCTGAGCACACGACCTCAAGATCGCATACGTTGTATAAGGGCCCGATGTATCATCTGTAATCTCTAAGTCCATGCACATTCTTCGCGTATTTAGGCTGAGGGATGTTACCATTAACACATTGCTTGAACTGGTTTGCACAATTTGGAGATTTCCATGTTTGATCGGTACAGCTTCCCCTGTATGCCCAACCCGATCTACCCAAACAGAAGCCGCTCATCGAGCAGGAATCAGAGGGATCGCAGCATGCTGATGCGGCTTTTCCTGTTGCTGCGTCGCCTGTTTGGTTGCATGGGACTGCACCGCCGTCGACTGTTTTTCCGTCTGGCCACCAGCATTTTTGTGAGGCAGCTTGTGAAGGGTAGAATAAGGAAGAGAGTATCAGAGATACAAAATATGGAGACATTCTTGACAAAGATTTACTCCCAAGGAAACGGGATCTAGGGGGATCATAAGCTCTTTAGTATTCTCTAGGCCATGCCTGATTGCCGTGTGGTGGGGGCTAGGCAGTTGTGTGAGCCATCTATCCAGTATGGCATTGGTGCATCCGTAGGATTCAGTTTCGTAATTATTGTCATTGTGGCCCCCGAGGCTTACAGTACCATAGATTGGCTGTAAACTAGTCTTATATAAATAGGAGTTCCCGCCAAGATGGACTTGAACCTCGCGTCTGAGGTAATGTAAGCGCGAGCCTGCATGTGAATATATGAAGATCTGCAGACTTCAGTTTTCAACACGTGAAATAGCCACTGTTCGAGAGCTGCGAGAACCTTTTTTGTGTTTTGGGGTTTTCTTGGAGAGAAATGTTTGGTACTGAGGCTTGGGAGACCTCTTTATTGGATGTGTAGAGATGGTTGGGAATATGAGTATTGGATATTTACAAGTCAACATCGAGCTCGAGAGCGAAATAGGTATGTTAGGTGGATTTATCATTGTTGAAAGGATATATCAATGCGAGTAAGGAAACATTCGACAACCCTCTATCTCTATTGAAAAAGTGCTATTACCTTTCTCCGATCCGATGGCTGTATTCCCACGTACTTCATTCATCATATTTGGAGGGCTCATGGTAGATAGAGAAAGTAGCAGAAAATAAGATCTTAACGGCGTAACTTGATTTACTCAGTTACTAAATAGTTCCAAGAGTTTCAAGTCATTCATATCATGTATCGAGAATCACAGGGTGAACAAAGTGATTCTTTTGAGAAGCTTTATGTAAGTTATTCATATTTTCTATAGAAAGGAGAGGTTATAAGAAAACAATTAATGCCGTGGTAAGTTACATTGCATTTCGAGTCAGCCCCATATAATATACTATGTATAAAACTTGCACAAGATGCAATAGGAAAGATATTCATCGTGGTCATTAGAATTTCCCATGGTTTTGCCTGAATTAAGAGAAACGAAGTTTTACTTATGATTTAGGTCAAGAATTTTCAAGATTATACTTAATCACAACAAATGAAGTAGACGATGGGCGAACAGTAATTTATTACGAGATGCACTCCTATTTACACACTGGTAATACCACCTCAGGTATTCAGCTCCCAAATCAAATGCTCGAGTCGCACTTCAACCCAGTTAAGATGATTGGACCTCTGTCATCGGCGGTTGGTCTCTTTCTTTCTCATGAATATGTTGCTTCCACGAGGAAATCAGAATGTATTCGGCTTCGACTGCCAAATCATTCGGCCAGTTATCCTTGGCTACGGCTATAGCCTTCTCAGCTATTTTCATGCAAACCTTCTCCTGTGGTTCATCATTCTTGAAATCACGCGCTATTTGCCCGCTGAGCCTATAGGCGATTGCTGATCGTAAATACATCTTTATCCATTGTTGAATTGTTGGCCACCAGGTGGAACCACTGACGTGAGTTCTTGTCTCTCGGAAATCGTGCCACATACGGTCAACCGTCCTCCGAGGCATTGATGGTATTCTTTCCCCATGCGAAGTACGAGAGGCTTCAATCTCATTTTCCGCTCGCTTTATCACGTACTTTAAATCACGCAGATTATTTTTATGTCGCATTGCCGAAAGCTCATGCCGAAAGGCTTGTCCTCCAATCTCCGCCAACCTATCTCCAATCAAGGTTCGGTCGAATCTTTTTATTTTTTGTTCCAGGCTTGTACAAAAGACACTGGCTCCCACATAATCCTTCTCTCGGTAACGCTGTTTGCATTGCTGTACGATCCCGTCTAGATCTGCTAGTGTTCTCCAAGGATCTCGATGTTTGACGACGGTGATGTCGGTGATGGTGGCATCCTCAAGCGGTGCAGACACGTCTCCGGAGACATAGAAGTATGGGAAGAGCTCTTTGAAATCAAATCGGAATACACTGAGAATCTTTTCTTGGACCTTGACATTGCAAAATGAACGAGTAACGTCGTTGGCGAGGTGGATATACGGGTCTCGAAGAGACACGACATGTTGGTACTTCTTGTGATAGTCTGGCGTCTGAACGGCAACTCGGGCAATATGGCCGCAAAGAAATTGCAAGACCTCGAAGGGGATAATGAATCGAACGATTTGTTCTGGCGCGCCATCTGCCCCCACAGGTATCAGAGAAGGATCTGTTTGCATAATGCTATAATCCATCACAGATCCCAAAAACTGCTTGCACTTCTCCCCCTCAACACACTTCCTGATCCTCCCCAAATTCACCCCAATCGCGTCCCTCTGATTCAACTCTTTTAATGGCATGGTGGTAGCAACTCTGATAAACAGACTTTCTTTCAGAAACACGTATCTGGCCTCTTCGTATACCTGTCGGTTAAGGCGGAGTATTCGGACGTTGGGGAAGCCATATCGAGTACCTTTTGCGATGGTATCATCAACGGTGAAGTCGAATTCCAGAGCTAGTTTATAAATGGCATCTCTGAGTTCCCGCGGAAGTTCAAGGAATGGGAACCTCTTCGTAGCTGATTCCATGCTAGCAAAATCAATACCAATCGGCTGGGAAATGGTCGTCGTTTCGAATGGCCCTGTCAATTTTGTCACCTCATGGGGTTGCATATTCTCGCGGCCCCCCATGTTTCGTTCCTTGTGTTTTGGGAAAACGATACGATAAAGTTACCCAGGTAAACAGGTATGCTCGGTGATTGGAAGTCGCTCAGTGGCAGCTACCTCTGACGATCATAGCTTTGTTTGGTTGTGTTCGCACGGCTTGGTGGGTTCTTGGTGCACCATATGGTGTAGACTTATGGAGTACTTATAGGACTTGGGAGGTAGTTGCACTAGAAGTTGCTGTCTAGGCTATAACGCTAGGTAGAGCTCCACGCCCCCTGTTCTGTGGCTGACGATACCAACTAAGGAACATTCACTGGTCTATTATAACAGGCTTCTCGTAGAAGTAGACAATGCACTGACAGACTACCTACTTCGAACTGACAATAGTTGAGTGAATGTCTGTCAGTTCTTGATTGGGTGTAGTCAGGTCAGCGTAATTGATTTCCCACACCAGTTTCCACCATCCACTATACATTGTCCCAGGAATATTGTAACGGGACTGATAAGAAGTGAATTTAAACTTGGTTTGTATTAGCTCTATGCGGTATATAATTTAGATACTTCAGTAGCAGGAATGAAGTATTGGAAACAGTTCTAGTGATTGAAATATATTGAGAGCTAATCATTCCATTCAAAGACTTAGATGATCTGAGTTTTGTCCTCTAGTGGGTGTCCTCCCTCGACCGCTCTGCTGTTCTCTACTAAAGTGTGACGCAAACATAAGTTATTGCAGGTCTGTGGGAACAAGGTTAGCGGAAACTGTTGAAACCTGAAGTGGCAATCATTGTCATATCAACAATCCAGAAAGATAAATTTAATTGTGGGATGGGGAATGATTAGACATCAGAAAGCGATAGAAAGATTACTTCCGTCTTATGCCATATTGCCACCTCCCGTATGACCTAAGGAAAACACCAACGATATCTGATATCGCAAAGCTTCAGAAGACAAGTGACTTAAAGAAGCGAAATTCATCTTTTGAATATTAGATTGGGGGCTCTTCACAACGAAGCTTTTGTCGAGTAAACGCAGCATGAAATTAACGTTCAATTGTATGTGCGGTTCTCCCAAAGTCCTACAACCAAGAGATTAAGAATAAAAGCAATAATACCAAACTACTGCTCTCTGGAAATCCTCACTTTTTCAACGTCCATATCCAACCGCCAAAACAACTCCAACACCTCGTAGATAGGATGGAAGAAAGATTATTTACACAGTGCAAACCACCTTCAAAGAGCCAACCCCCAAAGTAGAGCTAGGATTTTCGCAATGACCAACACTCGTATTATCGATCGTGATGACAGAAGAGGATGTACACTCTAAATCGGTGTAAATAGCGACTGATTCAACAGTTAGAAAATTATTGAAGTAAGCCACAAGCTCAAAGGGACTCTTACGCGAGCAGTTGTTATTAAGAGTGATCAGCATGAGTGCGGATTTACATGCTGGAGGAATAATAGTACATCCATCCGTAGTTCGAACCAGAAAATCGCGGCTACACTCAGTACCACGTACGCAACCACCGTCTGAAAAGATATTCAGGATACCATCTGGGGCGTTTCGAGGTGTTGGCGAAGCGAAAACACTGGCAGACAAAGCTGTGCTGAGGAAGATGGTAGAGAATTGCATTATGAGGGTTTGTAGGGAAAGAGTGGTTTAGATAGTTATCGGATTTCGATTGTAGTGATGTATGTGAATGAGCTGATGAAGGGAGAAGGATGTTTTCTGATGGCAGACACGGGTTTATATCTTACTCCTTGAGCCTTAAAATAGAATAATACTTCGCAATTCAGACCAAGGAAGTAGGAAAACCAACGTAGTCGGTTGACTCAACATACAGTACTGCCTGCTACCAGGTTTCACAACACCAGCAGACACCTTTCGCAAAAATACAGAATCCACGAGTAGGACGGCACCAACATCTTTCGCGGATTGCTATAAGCTTCTCGATTGCGATGCGGTGAGCAGGCAAGGTGATGTGAGCCTGGCTTGCTCGGCTTCTGTTCTGAGAAGTATTATCCCGCTTTTCTTGAATTCAGATAGCGTTTACAAGACCCTTCAGAGGTACGGGAATGCCAGCGCTTTTTTATGACATAAAACTTGCTATCTTGACTTGCGTTTATAATTAGTGGCTGTGCATGCAGACTTGATGGAAAGTCGTATAACTGCGTTGTCAAACTTCCTATTGAGGTTACTGCAAGGAAAGCGTGTGAGTTCTGCATGGTCTAGCCAACACAGTACCCACTACCCATCCCAAGTGAAATGCACCATTGGATTTCATATACAAGGCACCTAACTCAATTGAGCGATCTTCAATTAAATTTTCGGCAACATATTCGTCGCATGGCAGGAGATTGGTGCCACTGCATGGCCGCGTCTTCTGGATCAGGCTATACGAGTTTGGTAGCGAGTAATCAACCCACATAGATGCAAGGTAACTGTAAACACACTACTCAATCTTTGATAACTCGGCGAAATCCGAAGTGAAAAATGTGGTTGGTTCGTATACAAATTTGTGGCTGATGACACGACAAGTTTCTGGTAGCGTAGAATGCCCCTCGTCTACCGAAAAGGTTGTATCTTTTGGGGGCCAATCTCGTTGCACTTACAGTACTGTATTCAGCTCATCAAGGGTGCATACCCCGCTCTTGGGAGCCTCACTTAGAAAACTACATATTCAAAACAAAGCTGAGAATATTTCTGTTGGTTTTTCTAAACGAAATTCGTCATGATAATCCAAACCAGTCAATTGTGGAGGGTATCCAAGAGTGGGACGCTGTTCTTCCAATCTTTACATCCATATCTTTAGTGTTGAAATTGTGGAGAGAGGCAAGGGGACCGCGGCCTGAGGTCAAAATCGCTGCCTTTCATACTCGACCATGAATCTCTGACTACGAGCAGAAGATAACGAGAGAGGATCAATTTCGGCGATTGACTGGCTAGTCGCTCCTTTCATTTGACCACCACATTAACCTCCTCTACCTCGTCGCGCTCATATGGCTAGAGCATGGTCTCCGTTAAGAGGGAGGGAAAAAATGTTGAAACCTCCCTAGGAAAAACCTACTCCTACCCTCTGTCCCCCTTCTTCCTCGTTTGGTCATATATACACTTTTCAACCTCAGATACGAATCATGGGTGGCAGGAGGTGATAGCTAAGGCTCTGTTTACTCAGAATGTTGGACCTCAATATCCAGCGGGGACACGCTAATGCATGTACCATGGGTCCTTAATCCACACTTAGATCCACAACACTTGAAGGTCAAGCGAGGACACCAGCTTCAGGCTGTGCACGCTGTAACTACAAGCTCTTATACTCTCTATTAGGGTACTGAAGCCCTAATTATTTATAGTAAGCTTATATAAGCTAGTGTATTCGATAGGGAATTAGTACTTTAGTCCCTAATACTTAGAAATAAAAATTAAATAAAAACGTTCTTCTTATATTAGAGCCGTACTAGTAGAGAAACAACCTAGAGATATAAAAGGTACCTAAATATATAGGAATAGGGGTATGAACAGTCGCTTGAGGGCTGTCTTAGCGCGATGTTAAGCACGAAGAAGACCTCTAGAGGTCTATATCACTTTTACTACCAAAGCGATATAGCGGGGCCATATCGTATAGATCAAAAATATAATCTACGTGTCTATACGTAGACGGATCTTAGAACTGTTGGAGCATAGCTAAATAAGGGATATTAGTACCAAGCACGCCTAATTAGGACGATATTAAGGTTCAACATTCTAAGTAAACAGAGCCTAAGACCTTGAACCTGGGAGGGCCGTACAGACCAGCAACAACGAGCGTGAACTGCCAGGCATCTGTTCAAATGGCTAGAAACGATCAATCATGATGATTTCTTTCTTGATATCAACGATTTTCTCAAAAACTTAATTGATGACTTTGGCGAGGGTGAGTCGATGCGGGCTTCCACAGTCACGTGGTTAAACGAGTTGTCCCCTTTTTCTTTAAATAGCGTCCAGTTGGACTCCGCAGTTTCCTTCTCAAATATACAAGGACTAAACCTTGACCTTGAACTAAGACTAAAAAGCGTTAGCAAGTAGCAGAGTATGTAGGAGATTAAAAGCACCTTAGCGAGTAGTTAGCATCACGTGTATGTGTTTTGCGAACAACCTCCACTGTTGAAGAAGTAAGCTTACTCACCCACAACCTCAAAATCCAAAAACTTGAGATACGCGCCAACAAATACCGGAATTGACTAATCATACTTCCGGATTAGGCAGGCAATCCCGAAAATGGTGAATAAGATCCAAGTTTGTGTACGTACCTCGAGACGTGCCTCTTCTAGGCTGCAGTCCTTGACATATAGTGATATCCCAACTCAAGAACTAATACTCATCAACCCTAAAACAAGTAATTTAATTTTAATCTTCATTTTTTCTCACCATGGAATTCACCATCCGAGCGGCGTGTCCACCCGATTTGCACTCCATAGCAACTCTTGATATCGCAGCTCACCAGCCAAGATCAGCCATCCTCAATATGAACCTGCTTCCACCAGATGAAATGCACGCTTTATATGTTTCCCGTTACGCGAACTTGCTGTCGCAATCTGACAATTACCGATTCCTCGTTGCCGTCACATCTCAAAATGAAACCAATCAAGGCGGGGATATCGCAGGCTTCCTCGTCGGAGCCAGGCCAAAGTTAGGGAGGTCTGAACAAGTTGAATGGAGCCCAGAATCTATAGAAAACGCGCCTAAGGACAAGATCGAATGGTTCTCGGGATTGATGAAGACGATGAAGGAGGATAAGATGAAGTATTGTGAAAAGCATATGTGGGGTTCGTTCCCTGATCTCCAGAAACCCTCTTTTCTACACTTCCATTTCTTCAATCGCCCATGCATATATATTTGGCTGACGTTAAACAGAATTGGATTCGCTCGCAACATCACCTGATTACCAGAAACGCGGAGTCGCCTCTCTTCTTTTAACGCATTGGTTACAAGAAGTTGATATGGCTCATGGAACGCTATACGTTCGCTCCTCGCGTGTTGGGCGTGGCTTGTATGAGAAATTTGGTTGTGTATTCAAAGGCGAGCACTCGGTCGACGTGAGCGATCAAGGATGGATGGAACCTATTGTCAACACCAACATGATTAGAGCAGCCAAGGGCATGTGAACCTTTAGTATCGTGTTGAGTTTGCGACATGTATATTACGTGAGAGAACTAGCTTCTGCGTCAGAACGAGGTTTCATGAATGACAATGATTGGAAGGTCCAAGAAGATTCCTCTGAATTTTGCACATAGCCATATCTCTCCAAATCTATTGAACTTTTTTAATTTTTCTTCTTCTTTTGTCTACTCCCAATGTAAGTATCTGCCCATACCTAGGCAGAAAGACAAAATGGTGCCAACCGAAATTTCTATCGTATTTACAGAAAGACAGAGAGAGGTCAGCACTTGAGTCACTCCTTCTTACCCCTCTAAAAGAGAAAGATTTCAATATCAGCTTTCTCCACCAAGTACAAGGCTTTCTACCCATCGCTTCCTGTACACTGTGCCTCATTAGTATCCGACACACTGCAACTCCAAATTTGGCAAGCTTACATGAAAGTCTCAAAGTTCACCCCCCTTTCGTCCTTTTCAGGCCTGAAACTGACCTCACTCCATCCCTGCAACATCTTTCTCCAATAACAATTCTGTGCCCCCGGCGTCAAAACTTTATCTCTAAACATCTCCGCCCCATTTCTTGCAATCATCTTCGCCTTCTCTTCGTCGACTAAGAGTGAGACAACAGTAGTCTCCAGATTCGAAAAGTCCTCTTCGATCTCGACGAAATTCTGTTCTGGGCCGGAGGAAATGGGGAGTGAGTGTTGTGGTTCAACCCATTTTCGCTTCGGTATAATGACTACTGAGTTACAGTTTTCTAGGTACTTAAGGCGGCCCGAGTAGCTTCTTCCTATACAAATGATATGGTAAGTCGAGATATCTGAATTTAGTGACATAGAAGAGACATACCTTCAGTCTGAAGAACAAACTGATATCTACAATGTTCCGGGATACTAATAGCTTCCACACTCTTAACATGCACCGAGCTCCTCCAATCCACACTCTCAACATCCACCCAATCCTTCCCCTTCGTCGCTTTTAACAATAATTCTCTCATTGAATTCGTCTTCCTCGTGCCCCTCCACACCACCTTCTTCTCTTTCTTCTCAAAATCCATTTCCAATCCAGAAATCTGCTTTCGAACTTCTTCATACCCACCAATGAGGTCAACAGCCCAGCTCCAGTACCCGAAATCACTCATAACCCATGTTTCTTCTTCCTCAGGAAGACGAGTCAGAGCCCAGAGTGTTCGATGCGAGTGTGATTCGTCCGCGATGTCTGAGGCGACGAAGGAGAATTCTACGTTGGGGATAGGGTAGTGATGTTGTTATGGCTCTGTTTATGGCGCTAAGGAGGGCAATGGAGCGCATGCGGGGGTGATCGGATGTAATTTTCGCTTCGAGGATGTATAATTGTAAAATCGAAGTGTTAATAATAAAGTCTTATTACTCCCTTTAAGGTGTAGTCTTCGAGTTTTCCTTTTGATCTATAATCTGAGCTCGAAGTGCGCCGTCGTCTTTCCATAGTATAGCAATGTCCGGGGATGTAACCAAACCCTTTTACTTTTAGAAGGCGACTGCTCAGTTGATTTCTGTGAAGAGCCCAGAGAATTGGTCAGAGCACTGTTGGGAAGAGAGGCCCCAATTATTTGAGTCGTGCGATGTGTCAAAGATCAGTTCGTTTGTTGTATTGGAGTGAGGTGCTGATGTCACCAATGACTCCTTAACATACCCTCCATCTAACGCACCTTTAGCCTCATGTTGATCTCCAAAGGCAGTGTTAGGTGACGCGGACTCGCCCAGTAATAGCGATATAGTTGAATGTGTTGGTGATAAGGGTTGCTGTGTAGCTGTATCCTCTTTCTTCGCTAGTGGTATTTCATCACCGATAAATTTCGAATAAGAGGGATGCAGAACGACGCCCGAGTAAATAAGTAGATCAACCACTAAAAAGATAATGACAAGACGGACTACCCGTGAGATGTTCAAGTTTTCTACTCCCATCTCGTGTGATGACGGGTTAAAAGTGAGGTTCTTCTCCTAGAACTTTCTAACTACTTGTGATATGTGGAACTAGTAGTCAGAAGTCAGAAGCCGGAATCACAAAAGTGATTTCATGGGGATGCAAGATATGCAATAATACCATCCTCTTCTGGTAGCCTGCTAAGTATTGCGGCAGTGTTATAATCCGCAGCTTAACAAGTACATGGTGTTGGCGGTCAACCCAGTACCGACAAAACCCACACTGTAGGATCCACCGTAGTAAACCGTCCTGGAGGCATATGGATGGGGATACAGTGAGTGGCACTCAGGGTTATCCATAGACCCCGAGTGACTTGAAGTCTACGGCAAAGGCCCTGTTTTTGTATGTAGAAGATCGTAGTCCGTCTCTTCTACCTGGGGATCCATAGAATGCTGATCTCTAAGTGGCTCCAAGAAGTGATCTTCCCAGACTCTGCCACACTTTAATGGGCACACGAGTCATTTCCATACCGTCCCCACCCATATTTGTTAGGATGATTTACCACGGTATCATCAAGCTCCAAAGTCGAAGGCAACAGCTGCGAGGGGGAGCCCAACTAAGCGAGTCTCCCTACCATGCCATGCCATGAAATCATCCAACATGAACGCTTCATGACTGGCAATAAAGACGCTTAGTGGTTCGAAATCCATCTTTTCAACCCCTCGTATCATGTTAGTTACTGCATGATGACCACCCGCAGTTGTTGTTGACGTGAGACTGTTCGGTTGTGCGGAAATAACACACTTAAGCGAGACACCTCTTAGTAGATTGCGCCTTATAAGGCTTAGTTGGTGTAGTACAACATCGTGTCTTCAGGTTCGGTATTAGCTTGGATATTTTTGAGTACTTGCGTGTAATCTCTTTCGAAGGCCTTCAAGTGACGGTTATCATCGAGCCTGAGATAGACCTGTCGAAATGAATTAGCACTACATCCCATCGCTCACGGTTGCCCCATTTGTGCAAACAGAATTTTTCGTACGCGCGTATAAGACAGACCCCGATTGGAACAATATCCAGGCTGCCTTGATTCTTTCATACTTATGTAGGTATGTGGAGGACAAATCCTGCTAACCTTGTAAAAAATACCTTACATTTTCTACCTATCTACTCAAACTATCAAGTAAAACAGCCCTCCACATTCCAAAATCCCCAAAATCTATCGCGCGAGTCGTGTTTGAGAATTTTAGTGCAAGATCTGCAATTTCACGTAATCCCAAGAGTTTGGATGAGGCTCATAGGCAACTGCGGTTAGGGCACAGCAGCTAGGTGATTACCGTCCGCGTCAGCCAGACCACAGGCAGAATGCTTCATCCCACCAACAACATGTTGGGGGCCTTGAGATTTGAATAAGCATCGGTATCAAATGCAGTTCCCCACCCACTTTATCCACTATCCAACTGTTGTTGAAATTCTTCAACACTTACTGGTAATCCTACAAACACTCGAGCCTCAAATCTATATTTGGATTTTACGTAAAATATCTCCGCACCAGATTCTTTTTTGGGGATTGCGACTCACTGTTTTACGACTCTTGCGTTGGTGATCGTATCTCTAGCTTTGTGAGGTATAACTGATAGAACCATACGTTGTCAACGTTCTGAAACTTTCTACAAAATTTACCCAAGGTATTCCACAGTCTCTCGGATGGAGAAGGACACAGAATTTCAACATTTTTAGTTCATTGCCCGTTTCTTTCAGTGGGACTAGTCATTCAAAGGTCTTGGGCATGTTAACTCGAGGATCCGAGTATGGCTTCACCGGTCAATCGATGGGCCAGAACTGATGTCCCACAATGATGTTCACAAGAACAAACATATTAGCAGGATATATGAATATCAGCCCCCGAGAAACAAGTAATTCTATTTCGGAATTTGTTAATATGATCCTTCTGGAACTGAGGTTTCTTCGTAAAGTTGGTGATTATATCAGATTTGTTTCTTACCCATCATCCCTTCCAGATGCGAGAGGTACAAAAAAAGTGCATTCAAAACAGAGTCAAGGTAAGTTGGATTAGTTTCAACGACAGTATTCAGGAAGTTTTCCTTTTTTTCCTTTTCTATTGGACATGAATGATTTGGTTGTTCAGGGATCTTCATGTTCCCGTTTATCGGACCGAAATCTAATAGCGGGCCGAGCCATCCGTATGATCGGAAGTGGCGAATGTGGCTGAAATAATCAAGACAGCCAATCAGCTTATCGCGGAAAGTCAGCCTTTTGGCTTTGATAGCCTCATCATACATTTTATCTCAAGCCTTCCCAACTTTCTTGTATTTCTTGACTTTGCCAACAACCTCCACACTACTTCATATTCATACTACCATGACATCCCGACCAACCCTAAGTCCATTAAAAACAGTATGGTACAAATGGAAATCTCTCCGATGGGTCCCAGGACGCAAGAAATTCCTTGTTGGTACGTACCCCTCCATCTCCCCATACAACCCCTAATGCCTTCATCCTCTCAATTTCAACCCATCCCAACTAACAACTCCTAGGCCTCGACCTCAAGGGTAACACTTTCTGGGAATTCCGAGACGCCCTCAACTCCCACAAACACAAGATGCGGCGCATAGTCCAATACCCCCACTTCGCGCACCTCTCCGACGTCCAAGTATCTCCACAATGGCTGCAATGGCTGCGCCATACGCGGAAAGAAGCGCCTAGTATTGCGGAGCAGGAGGGAGATGTCGCACGACGGGAGAGACTCAAGATCCTTGCGCAGGCGGCGGATGAGAGGTGGGCGAAGAAGGGGAGTTTTCTGGAGAAGCCTAAGGTGGCGGAGGGGGGTTTGTTGGGGGTGGGTGAGGTTGAGAGGGCCGAGGGTGTGGATAAAACGGATTGGGACAGGTGGGAAGAGGTGGCTGTAGATTCTAAGGCTCAGGAGCAGTCAACGAGAAAGAGTCCTGCGACTGAACCTGAGAGTCAGGAGGTGGAAGATCCGTGGAAGCAGGCGAAGGGGGGACCGAGTGAGGAGTGGCAGCCCCAGACTTGGGGCGGTGGCAAAGCTCCTGCACGACGATGATGATTTTCTGACTGTGTCGGATGAATGCAGGCTGTACTTGTAAATGTGTTTTGAATGGTCTGGATCGGTATCCCATGGGAAAACGGAGACTGTCGTATGTCTTTTTCTTTTGAGTTTTGGGAAGCGGGAGTTGTGGGATATCATGGGTTGAGTTTAGTATAAAATGTAATAGTATGTATATGTATACAAGAATCTCAACTGAGCGTACATTGAGACTCTCAATATCTTTGTTCTGCACACGGTTCAATATACTTACCGACACAATGGACCATCGCCCAGGAGAATCATCAAAAGACCAACATAATTCCCTAACAAACTCTCGCCAGGACAACATCTCACCCACCACACCATCCATCCCAAATCAACCAGCAAACCCTATATAGTCTCCTCACCTAGAAATCACCCACTATAAAAATCCACTACCACTATTTCACGAAAGAGAACCTTTTCCAAAAAACAGCAAATATAAACTATTTTTCCCGTGCCGTGGGGAATATTCCTGTCTAGACCGTGTTAGTGAAGTATGTTGGGCCTTTCGGCGAGGAGAAGATATCAAACGTGTATTTGTATTTCTTAGCTGGGATAGGAGAGAGGAGCAGTTGTCAGTTCGTGCCATTGATGGTAATTAGGGCATAAAAGGGAATGTGGCTTCTCAGTATCTCAGTAAAAGCAAACCTTTGCATGTCTTTCCCAGATTGGAGAGTATGTGTCATCTGAAGAAGGGGAATGGGAAAGTCAAAGACTCCTGCTCCTCATACAGAAAACCTCTGAACTCGTGGATTACACAAAACCTTCAACTTCCCCAAAACATCTTCTCATCTCTCGTCCGAGAACTCAAAGAAAGGAGTTCGAATCTGATTACCTGACTCTCGGTGATCTGGATGTTAGTATCGGAGATGTCAATCCACTATTGACACACACCTTTCTATCCTTACATTAAGCGTTCCGAGAACTCGTTCAAACCACCACAGCGCCATGCCTCGCACATTATTCGACTATTCCTCGCGTTTCTGTTCCGCTGATCAAAAGAACTGGCTCAGGTTGTAAGAAAAGGGATTTCCTAACCCGGCAAATAGAAATTGAAGAGCCTGATTCTGTGTTTAATAGTGAGTGGGGAAATGATAAGGGTATGAAATCAATTGTTTCGTTTCGACGGTAAGAAAGGAATCGACAGCAAATATGCTTACTTCACAGTATACTGCTGGTTTCTCGTGTTTGCTTCGTTGGGTGAGTATTGTGGCACGAACGTAAGTCCCAGGTGTTTCTTACACGAATGCTTTTCGTGTTAAAATCTAATGATCTTGAACGAGACTTGACCTTGTCTTCCTGAAAACAAAACGTTGAAGGGCGTGAGGAAATGGAACATACCGAGAAAGAGGTCTTTGAAGTATGAATTCTAGTCTAATTCCGATACATGCCTTTATGCTACAGGAGTATATAAAAACGCCGACAGAAACCAAAACCTCTGAATAGTACGAATAGGACTTTGGCACTTGTAAATAATGTATGTGCCTTTTCTATGTGAGAAATCATACATGATGATATCAAGTTCCTCTCTTCCCAAACCTCTCAACACTTTTGAGGTCCCAAATTACGCTACACCATAATCTGTTGACATCTCCAAAAGACGATGATTCTAAGATGAGAGTTTTTTGACAACGGCTGAACCACCAGGCCATGATTTGCTTCGGCCTCAAAGGCCCGAGACGCGACATCTCAACTATATGAATATCATCCCCACCAGCTTCCACAGATTTGGGTCGTGGTCATATCACGACTCTGCTGGTCAGATCATTGTAGAAGCTACTCAAGGAATCAAGGGCTCGTATACCTTGTTCAAGAGTTGTGGCCATCTTATTGAGGTCGCATTGGCAAGAAGAAGAGAAGAGATTTTCCACTACATTTGCTTCGAAAATAATGGCGACGCTGCTGACGGAGGAAAAGAACTGTGGGTTAATGAAATAAGGTAGATTTGAACAGCAAGGAAATATTTGATAGCAAGTTTTGCTGTTTCTTTGCTTTGGTAACGGACAGGCAACACTCGTAACCACCTACAGGATTACCAGAGTCTGATCCGAAGAAGGTGAGTCGTGAAGGCCTGAGGTGGTCGCGGGTGGAAATGTCGCGGCTCGGCTAGAGACCTCCCAACAACCCCGAAGCTTTCCCACCAATCAAACCCTCTCGCCTATCAAAAGCCCCACAAATATCGCAAAACAACATTCATATCCCCAAGTAACACATTTCCCGCCACCAAAACTGGGATTAAACCTGCTCGCCTGGCCCAGTCAGTTAGTGTGTGATCACCCAAAAGCGCCACTCACACTAGCTGTTCCGTATACGCAAACGCATACGTAAACGAGGATGTAAGACAATCGTGTCGGTGGGGCCCTACACTGGAGAAAAAAATCAAAAACTCAGTTCGTCTGGTTATTGAACCTGGTAGGAGGTTTTTTTGCCATTTTTGGGCTTTTTTTGGGGTGTAGGTGGGTGGGATTATAGGGTTGCCTTCTTGGGATGTTCTTTTTTTATTCGTCGGCCGACATGGAATTGTGAGGACGTGAATCTCCAGGCTAGCTGTGTGGTATCCGAGGTTGCGATTTTATGGTGAATAAATTTTGCCTCCGACCACTATCTTGGGGGAGAGAGGGTGGGGGCTCCTGGCTGACTTGCATCTCCCCGAGGAAAGGCTATAGCAACCCCCGGTCGGTTCTTATCCTTCATTATCCAGCCAGTTGTATTCAAGAAGGCAATTTGTAGAAGTTCTTTCCCATTGGGTCAATGAAAAGATTTCAGTGGTGGACAATATAGCTTCAGCGCGAGTTTGTACAGAGTTAGTATGTGGTTTCGCCGCATCTGAGAGCTCTTCGAGTACACATTAGAGAACAGGTGGAACAATCAATCAGAACTGAATTTATTACACTCCCAAGTTTTCTAACTAATGGTAGTCAAGATCAAAAGTAGCGTACCCGAGAGTCTTTATCCCATGAACATTCGCCCCTAAATTTCCTAGCTCTACCTGGATTCAGAAGATTATTTAGAACTAGTAGTTAAATTTACAAAGCTAGCTAGACCGCGAAATATAAATACTAGGCGAACCCAAAACTCTAGTGGTTTTGTATTACGCTTAAAGCAACGGTTTCACAATTGACATACCCTGGTGTGTCTTTTAAGGCCTTGGGGTATCTAAGTAAGTACAGAACTACAGAAGTAAATTAATGCTTCGGAGCTCACGGCCATTAGATTTTGGAGCTTCTGTACTCTAGGTTTCATTATTTTGCTAACAGAGAAGAATGATTTCGACAGTAAGAGAATATTCGACAGCAGACTTGTCCTTCTGAAAGTGGATAAACTGCTTGGAAGGCTTATGGCCTGTGTAATACAACATATAGTATTTCTGAAGCTGGTATACCATATAAAGACTTCCTACGAGGTTGATATCTCTTCGTTCCATTTTGTCACAGAAGTTCTGCAGCATCGTAAGATGCGACATTGCAATCATGGTAGTGGAAATCTTTATTTTTCTCCGCTGCAACATGAATCTATTTTAAATCGGCGCACGAGTATGAAACCTCCCACAATCGCATTTGAAACTCGAATTTGGTCCGTTATCCCTGGCAACATTTGCGGTATGGACTTCATTGGACTAGATCTCAACAGCTGATTGTATTCTACAAACTTTCAACGGTTGACTTGCACTCGACCTATTATTACTCCGTAACTCGACAACAGGAGCTTACATGAACTGGGTATCTTCCCCATTAAATAGGCCGGGTATTTTCAATTGTTCAAAGTGAGGATCAGACGCCACCGTGCTAATTCCGAGGCTCATGGGAGTTCGGCTTCATGTAGCCAAAGGCCGTGAGCCGGGAACTTCATCGATATGATAGAAATCTATCAAAGATATTTCTCCTACACTTAACCATAGCCAATGCAATTCTCTGCCCACACGAAAGCCCAAGGCATAAAGTAAACCAGACTCCAAATCTTTCCGGGTCAGAGTATTATAAAAGGTTAGCCCTTCTCTACATGTTACCGCCTCAAGTCATGCTAACGTCATGGATGCTAGAAAAATGTTTCTCCTAAGCATCTGGTAAATATAGCGCGTGCAGAAACCCCGAAGACAACGTAGCCACCATATTTCCACATTCCCCAACGGGTATCCAACATCTACACACCCTATCCCTAAACTCCATACAATCAAAAAACGAAAGATTCTTTTCGGCAGTAAGGTAATAATCGATAGCAAATGAGACTTTTGTAAATGTATTTGTGGTATATTATACTAGGCAGCCGGTGAAGCAAGAAGTGAAAAAAGTGACGAGTGTGAGGGGTGCGGGGGCTACTTGGAGGTTCTATGTGTGTAAAGAGGTGTAGGAGGTTGGTCCACAAGTGTAACATATGTCACTATCGTTTGTTTTTTCTAAGACATTTTGTGGATATGGAAAAGCGCGTTATGATTATAGGTATGATATGGGTTTTCTTAGAGGTACCTGGTTCTATTATCAAATGGGGTATATCTTTTTACGAGGATGAAATTTATGTATGAGCTTAGCATTCAGTTGGCTCATAAGCTAGCTATTTGTACAACTAAATCAGTTAGTCTTGATGAGGAAGGAGGTATGTAGCCTAGCTTTTCAACATATCTGGTTATTGTGTAGTAAACAAATGCTCTATCAAAAGATACTATATGGATATATCCTCACCAAACACCTTTCCCTAACACCATGCCTTGGATCCTTAATCCCCGCTTTGTTAGCATAAGCATGTACCGTACTCAAGACCCAACTTTCAGCAACCAAACGCATAGCATCTTACATCCAAAACGCAACCGAATCCCTCCACATCCTAGATAATAGCCCACAAGGCTCAATTCGCCTTACCAAAACCTTGTCCCTGTCTCCCCTTCTCGCGCGTTACCAAGGTATTTAATCATCTCCAAAGAGACAATCTTAGAATCAGAATCGCAAGAGTATTTGACCCAGCTGCGCCTATGGGCTTGTGCAGACCACGGTAACATCGTAGACAAAACTCTTTGTCGGAAGACTAGGACGAAATGACTTTTGAAAAACAAGAGGCGATGACTCAGGATACTCCAGTCTTCTGTTTTAAAATACTTCGAATGAAGGAACTCAATTCGACAGTAAGAAGGATTTCGACAATAAATCCCAACTATGGCATTTACCTTGCGTAAAATCCCGAAGGACAACGTCCATAGAGGCTGTTTTAGTTACTGCCACATATTGCCTGAACCCCTACCGGTTTAAATCAAAGGCGATATCCTGTTATAGTTGATTACCTAGTCCTCTCGAGTCGTATTTTTCGTCGATGTTAGAAGTGGTAGGAATCAAGTTTGATACTCTTATATATCCCAAAAAGCGACGAATGAAAGCCCGGTCAAGAGATTACTGTATGAGTAAGGGTGGGAAACGTTTCTCCGCTTTCTTGAAAAGCCTAATATTGAAGTTATGAATGATTAGTTAGTCCACGACCAATATACTTGTTTAATGCTTTAGTATGTGCAGTTCCTAACAAACAATGAAAAGAAATAGAAGTGGTATTCACATCGTACCCTCAAGCCTCAAAATCTCTCTGGCCAAAGTACAAGGTAGGGAGACGTAAAAATATTCCATCCACCTATTCCCCAGAGCTCTCCATTCTACGATCTCAACTCAACACTAGAGCACAGTCGAACCGCCAGTATCATCAAGTCTTACTACCTTCCATCGAACTCCAGCGGTGAAACGACGTCCTTGAAACTAGACATCTCCTCGTATAAACCATACACCCACTACCTACAAAGGATAAACCCCCATATTCAGTGGATTGAGTGTTATAAATACACCACTATCCGTTCATCTGGTAATACCATCTGCAAAGAATACTACAGGCAATTCCCATCTGCGTCGGCTGGGCAGCACAAAGTAACACACCAAAGAACCTATCCATCAACCTTAGACCTCAGATCACAGCCTTACCAGACACGCCATCCCCTTCCACCACCAACCCGTGAAAAAACCCGAATCGTGAGTATAAGGTCTTTTCGACAGTAACCGCAGAATCGACGACAAACCACACAGAAATTCGTGCTCAACATGTATACTTTACAGACACTTATCCACATAGAACACATAAAAGAACCGAGAGATATACCTAAGAGGAATATCTTCCAGTACAACTACTACTTTAGTCCAAAGTGGAAATTGAAATCCAGAAATCCTCCTTTTGTGGTAGGAATTTGGGCCAGATTATGTTGACTCATTGAGAACATTGAGTATTACTATATTAACACTATCTATTATATAAAAAAGTCCTAACAGAGACACTTGAAAAAGTTTGACTATCCAATCGTTCACTAAAGGAATTTCCAGCGACTTGTTTTTATTTTAATTTCCTCAAGTTAGTAAATCTAAAGCGATCTCTTCTGACACAACACTGATGTTCTTTTACTCATCTTGATTAAGTGAGCCATAGAGATCTACAGAATCATTTTTCTAACTCCTAAAAAGCGATTAGAACCACGAACAGAAACAGGTTCTGAATACACAGATTTACTATGTTGACAGGGTTACGGACTTACGGTTGTCTTGTTACAGTCCTATCGTTCGGGAACTGCAGTATTTCTTTCCTACTCGTAGATTTGATATAAGCAACAACTACTAATCACTTCCATCCAACCCTGATCCTCGTATCTTTACTCTCTTTTCCTACTCCCTCTTCTCTCTCTTATCTCGAACTTCACTTACAAGCTCAATCCTCAAATCAAACCAAACCAAATCTCAAATTTGAGATCATCATTCATCTAACCAGTTAACTCAAAAACAAAATAAACCAGTACCTCACACCCACCCAGTCTCTAATAGTACAGTAGACGTGGAAGACCCTCCCACACACCCCGTATATCGCAAACCCCAGATTGGGCTCAAGATACAGTAGAGAGGTCCTTCGGAGGTTAAAATATATAGTCATATGATCATCCCCTACACGTTACGATCTAAGGAACCATAAAAGGATAGTATTTTGAACTAGTAATTATCATAACGACCAAATAAACATTATTACACCATTCCTGTTCACGTCCTACAGCAGCGAAACAAAAGCCCATCCTCTTCGCATCTTCCCATCACTCAATCCCCATTCAAACCCATCATACCTCCCCTTACTCATCTAATCACCAAATACCCTTCATCGCATAACCAAACAAAACAAAATCGACAACAAAAAAGAACTCGACAGCAACCTCCCCCCCCCTTTCAAACCCCTCTCCACACCCTGTCAACCAACCTCAAACCCTAACCATACAAAAAAGTGTATCTCATATCGTCGAACAGGTCCCAAGCAGCCATAAACCAGATAGATAGATCGACAGAAAGCGTGAGCTTTTCTTTGGCGGAATCTTGAAAAACTCGCTGATTTCTTTTACGAAAGTTGGGTTTGGATGATGGAGACAGTCTCGTGGGTTTGGGGTTTGGGGTTTGGGGGTGTTGAAATTGGGGGGTGTGGAGGGTGTGGGAGGGGTGATGATGAAGATGAAGAAGGGATGAAAGGGATGAAAGGGATTAAGTGATGAGAGATATATCCTCAAGTATCCGCATATCTGAGTACGATATAACGTCTCCTCATAAGACGTGATATCGAACGCACATAATTATTAATCTGTGGGAATATTTCTGCTAAATCCTAAGGTGAAGAATGATGAATATATTGGATATGGAAGAATTCAGATGTACGACTCTGGGAAACGAGTCCAGGGCAATCCATGAAGTTAGATTTTGGTATATCTCTGCGAAGGAAGAGGTGCGTGGGATATTGATACCTATAATGTGGATTATTACTAACTTATTGAAGACTCCTTTATCAAGTAATTAACATTTCCGAAACCTAAGTTCCTGATCTCAATCTCATTCTTAAATCTGAATATCAACTCCCAAATATTTCATGAATTTACTTCCACCTCCTCCATCCTAATCCCCATCTCACATCCACCCCTCTCTCACGCCATCCTCTCAACACAAATCCAATATCCTCCAAAATATCCATGACAGGTACCTCATCAACCAGGTCGCAAATCCATCACCCAACAAGAACCCGATTAACCAGCGTAACCTTACCTACATCCTCTAATACCCATTCCAAGACTCTATAATACCGTTGAAATGCATACCTATCATCATATCATCCTTACTCCACTCATAAAAACTATACACTCCTCCACTCCTACCTCACCGGCCGCAAAGAAACGTCCATGTATGAGGTGGAGAAACAGAGGTTTGGAGAGAAGAGGAGGAATATAATTAACATACTACAATTGTATAACCTAAATAGACTACTAGTAGGACCTTGACTTGACTTGATTTAATATATTCCATTCCATCCCACGTCAAGCTTTATATTAAGAACAAACAATAAAAGCCCCTTCGACAACAAGCTATTCCTCAACCATAAACATAAATCCATCCATCTTTCTTTCGTACCCACGGTACTCTTCGCACCCATTTCCCATGGAAGAGGTCCTGGTTCTTTTGGAAGCAAAATCATGGACCTTAAAGATATTAATTCGGTTTCTGTTTCATTCTCACTACTTAGTTTCCAGATAGACATACGAGCGTCTCTTCAGGGGATTCGGTCGAACGTTGCCTACCTAGGAATTTTTGTTTTGATGTTGTTTTTATCTTCTTCTTCTTTTCGTCGTGTTTAGGTTGAGGTTTATGTAGGTTTTTATATATTTTTATATACTTTAGACTAATAAGTTTTACCTTTTACTTTACCCTCTCCTCGCTCTTAGTATTTTTATTATCTATACTCGAGTAATGCGATATTATTATCTACCACCGAATCTGAGAGTTGCACTTTCAAACCTAACTTAAAGGTTCAGAATCTCTAATAATTATATGGGGTAAGACTTATGTATAGTACATTAAACTATAGCAGAGACCCAAACACCATTCATATCATCAATATCACACAACTAAATCATAATAGAATTTAATACTAATACCCGTCTCGATTCCTTTTATTAGACTTGTGAGTCTTAATTCCTGATATTTTATTCTTGGTTTTTATATGATATTACAATGTAAATCTCCAGTAGTTAGAGTAAGATAGATGGAAGGAAGGTAATTTTATTACTAGCTAGGTATGATTGATGTTTTTACGACTTGAAGAGAGGATAGATGTTACTGTAATAATGGTTCTGATTAAGTGTAGTATGTTATACATGAAAATGCACGATACGATAGGATGTCCTGAGCTGGGGTAGGTAGAAAGTAGTAGTAAAGGGGTCTACTGTACGAAGTCACTGAAGAATTGTTGGTAGTTATTTGGGAATTCTTGAATAATAGCAAGTGATTGTTTCAATCATCTGGGACAATTAAAATGATTTACTCAAAGATTTAGAACAAGGAAATTGATTTATTGAAAGATTTGGATTAATCACCTGGCGTAGCGTAAGAAGGTAGGACAATTGAGAATGGTGTACTGCTGACTTGGTTATCTATTAAGCGTCGAGTGAGTGAGTACATCTCGACCTATTTGTTGAGGCTGGATCTTTGAGCAGGTAGGTCATATGATGGGTATCAGAAGTTTTGGAGATTGACGTAATTGGAGGGGAGAGAACGGAGCGAACATGCTACCGGTGCCGATACCATACCGAAAGCGGCACGGCCATGGCACCAAAGCCGATAGATGCCCGAGATATGCTCCGATATCCAGCCCGAAGCCTCCACGCATGACGGCACAAGATATTCTTGTCAACTCGACATGAAAAGCAGATGTATGAAGATTTCCATGTGATTGATTGGTGCTCGAGGGGAATTTCATCTGCAAGGCCGGCCAGGTGCCTTGCCAACACTCATATGCGTTGACTCAACGGTTAGGCATACATGAGAGCTATTCTACTGCTGCTACTGCTCCTTCTAGACACCTTGAGGGCCCAAGGCACGAAGGTTTAGGCGCACAAGCTCCGGTCATTGTGTGACGTTGGGCTTTGGGCTGAGCTTGCGAGCCTCCAGTGGCAAAAAAAAAATTAGTTTCATGAAAGAACATTCGAGCGGGAAAATCGAGTGAATGTTGCAGATGAATTGATGCGGAAGCTCAGAGAAGGTTCCTTAAGCTTCACGCAAGGGTAGTAGTGGGGGGGAGTTGGCAAGGCGCCCGCCTGGGCTGGGCAATCTTCCAGTTTTTGGTGGGTTGGTGGGGCGATGAGGGGTGGTGGCTGGTGCGTGAAAAAAATCAGTGAGAAGAGAGTCGGCTGCGTCATAAAGCGTTACCGCTTTGGGTTACCGCTTTGGGTAGAGAGGGGAGCTCCACTGCATCAGAGCAACAGAGCAGCCGATGGAATCATCGCAGAAGAATGCAGAGAAAAGCGAATTAATCGTAGAAAAAAGTAGAATTTCTCATAGAAGATATCAGAATATCATCCAGGCAATTCCAGGCTATTCCTGACGCTTCGTGAATAATCCTCGGGGCCTGCGTGCGGCTTCGGCAAGGTTCTGCCGGGCGACAGAAGGTTCCAGCATCTTCGCTTCTTTTTTATTCCAGCTCGTTCCACACATTTCCACTGCACCACACCCGCAGCTATTAAAATCTTCAGCCTGCGTTCCTCTTCTTCCACTTTCAAGACAAAACACAAACACAAACCACAACACAAATCCATCTCAACTCGTAAGAGACTCTACTTCAATCCATTCAAGAAGTTCGACGCATACACCTAATACTATCATCAACACCTTCAACACACATCCACATCGCCCATCATGGCCCCAGCCATTGGTAAGTTCTCCCCGCCTTATTCCCCCACCACCACCACCTTCACCCACGATACTAACACATCCGCCATAGGTATCGATCTTGGAACCACCTACTCCTGTGTGGGTATCTACCGTGATGATCGAATTGAGATTATCGCCAACGACCAGGGAAACCGAACCACCCCTTCCTTCGTCGCCTTCACAGATACTGAACGTCTGATCGGAGATGCCGCAAAGAACCAAGTCGCCATGAACCCAGCCAACACAGTCTTCGACGCAAAGCGTTTGATCGGACGAAAGTTCGCAGACCAGGAAGTCCAGGCCGATATGAAGCACTTTCCTTTCACCGTCCTCGACCGAGGTGGAAAGCCAGTCGTCGAAATTGAGTTCAAGGGCGAGAAGAAACAATTCACACCAGAAGAAATTTCTTCCATGATCTTGGTCAAGATGAGAGAGACTGCTGAGGCTTACCTTGGTGGAACCGTCAACAACGCCGTCGTCACAGTCCCAGCCTACTTTACCGATTCACAACGTCAAGCTACCAAGGATGCCGGTTTAATCGCTGGTCTCAACGTTCTTCGTATCATCAACGAGCCTACCGCTGCTGCCATTGCTTACGGTCTCGACAAGAAGGTTGAGGGTGAGAGAAACGTTCTCATCTTTGATCTTGGTGGAGGAACTTTCGATGTTTCACTTTTGACCATTGAGGAGGGTATCTTTGAAGTCAAGTCCACTGCCGGTGACACTCACTTGGGTGGTGAGGACTTTGACAACAGACTTGTGAACCACTTTGTTTCAGAATTCAAACGAAAGCATAAGAAGGTATGTAATCCCCAATTTTCTATCCTGCATGTTGGCAATATGCTAATTTTTCGATAGGATCTTTCCTCCAATGCCCGTGCTCTCCGTCGTCTTCGCACCGCATGCGAGCGAGCTAAGCGAACTCTCTCCTCTTCCGCACAAACCTCCATTGAAATTGACTCTCTCTTCGAGGGTATCGACTTTTACACCTCCATCACTCGTGCCAGATTCGAAGAGCTCTGCCAGGACCTTTTCCGATCCACCACTACCCCAGTCGACCGTGTCCTCGCAGATGCCAAGATTGACAAATCCAAGGTTCACGAGATCGTCCTTGTCGGAGGTTCTACCCGTATCCCAAGAATCCAAAAGCTCATCACCGACTACTTTAACGGAAAGGAGCCAAACAAGTCCATCAACCCTGATGAGGCTGTTGCATACGGTGCTGCCGTCCAGGCTGCCATTCTCTCTGGTGACACTTCTTCCAAGTCCACCAACGAGATTCTTCTCCTCGATGTCGCGCCATTGTCCCTTGGTATTGAGACTGCCGGTGGTCAAATGACCAAGCTCATCCCAAGAAACACCACCATTCCAACCAAGAAATCCGAGGTCTTCTCTACCTTCTCCGACAACCAACCTGGTGTGCTTATTCAAGTCTTCGAGGGTGAGCGTCAACGCACCAAGGACAACAACCTTTTGGGTAAATTCGAGCTCACTGGTATCCCACCTGCACCACGTGGTGTCCCACAAATTGAGGTCACCTTTGATGTTGACGCCAACGGAATCATGAACGTCTCTGCTCTCGAGAAGGGAACTGGTAAATCCAACAAGATTGTCATCACCAACGACAAGGGACGTTTGTCCAAGGAGGATATCGAGCGTATGTTGGCTGAGGCCGAGAAGTACAAGGCTGAGGATGAGGCCGAGGCTGCTCGTATCAGCGCAAAGAACGGACTTGAGTCATACGCATACTCCCTCAAGAACACTCTCTCCGACTCCAAGGTTGACGAGAAGCTTGATGCTGCTGACAAGGAGAAGCTCAAGGCTGAGATTGACAAGACCGTCGCCTGGTTGGATGAGTCTCAACAAGGTACCAAGGAGGAGTACGAGGAGCACCAAAAGGAACTTGAGGCCGTTGCCAACCCAATCATGATGAAATTCTACGGTGCCGAAGGTGGTGCTCCAGGAGGCATGCCAGGTGGTGCTGGTGGACCCGGTGGCTTCCCAGGTGCTGGAGGACCTGGTGCCACTCACGATGATGGTCCAACTGTTGAGGAGGTCGACTAAATGGGATTTTACGAATCTCTTTAAGTTATCTCTTCTCTTTTCCTGGGGCTTTCTTCTATCTTGCATTTTCGGGCATCATGAATCTGTGTTCTCTTTGGGGGGGTGTCCAACGGTGTTCTTCTGTGTCTTTAGTTAGACTTTTTTCTATGATCCTAATGCGGTTTGCGATTGCGCCTTTCTATTACGATGGTTTTTTTACGATGATGAAAAGTTCCTGACGTTCATCTTTGGGATGATAGTGGGGGGAATGGAATGGCGATGGAAAGGGAATGTATTACAGATCTTTCGGGACTTTTCTTACCATCTTCTCGCAAAAGGGAATTTGGTGTGGGTGGGGGATGATAAAAATGAAAGTCGTAAAATTCTTAATATTTGTGTGTTTTTTTGAGTGTGATGTGATATGTGATGTGAGTGATGTGATGTGATATTGAGTGTGGAATGTTGTTGTAGTAGTGAAGTAACTTGATAATGGGTAGTACTTTGAACTTGGAAAGAAGTACTTGGTACTTGGTACTTGGTACCTATTTCTCTAGAATTCTATATCTTCAGATCTTCTTATTCCTAGATGCTTTACCTTCTTTGGAGTAGTGAGTTATTTATTGAGGTAGTTGGGAGAATGAAAATGAGTTATCGAGGTAGTTGGGAGAATGGAAATGAGTTTTTGAGGGAGATAGGGAAATTTAGAATGAATTATCGAAATCCTTAAGATAATAAAAACATTGATTTATCGAAACACTTCAGACAATGAAAATGATTTATTGAAATACTTAGAACAATGGAAACGAATTATTATTAAAGGACTTAGGGAGGAGGATAAGTTAGAGGGAGATAGGGAAATTTAGAAGTAGAATAGTTTATCGAGGTAGTTAGAACAATGAAAATGATTTAAAATGA
>LT855427.1:737829-797553 GCA_900184765.1 Hymenoscyphus fraxineus | reverse complement strand
GTAGAGGGGGTAGGGGAGGAGGATAGGTTAGGGGTAGGAGAGGGTTAGGGATAGTAGAGGATAGATTAAATAATATATAGAAGGTTACTTAAGGTAGGTTTAGAAGATAGGTAAAATATATTCTAGGATATATAAGGAGAGTATCTAGGATACTAGTTTAAGTACTAATAAGAATTATATTAAGAGCCTGTTTTCCGAGACAATATTAAGCTGTAATATCGTTAAATGGTATATTCTATAGATTATCCAAGACTCCGTCCACGTATAGAGCCAAGTGCCTATAGTAGTAAACCTTAATCCCTAGGATATTAAGGTATAATATTCTCCCACTAAAAGATGTCGAAAAAGGACTTTTTGCTTAGGACTAATAAGTTAACCTTAATATTATTCTTATAAGTACTTTATATACCCTATTCCTAGCCTTTTTTAGGTATTTATACTCTAAGTCTCTCCCTAGTTAAAAAACCTATATACATTCTATAGTCTTAGGGAGTAAACAAAGCAAATGCTGTCGAATGTACTAACTTATATTATTATACCCTCACTTAGGGTTTTATGCCCTATTAGGCTCTATTGCCCTGAAGCTATAGCGTGTGTGCCCTGAAGGACTTTTCAGTCTTGTGTACGAAGTTACGATTCTGACTACCAAGTACAAGAGCCACTTTTGCCCCACGGTCCTGAGGGTCTCTCTTGTAGACCTTCCAAGCACTTTTCCCCCACAGGCTATTAAGGCTCAATATCGTCGGAAAACAGGCCCTAAACGAGTTACTTCGATAAGAGAACAGTAGAAAATTACAAGTACATATATAAAACCTGACTCCTTTAATTTCAAATGAGACCTGTTTCATATGGTAGAAAGAGGGGTCACTATATTGGCTAACGGTAGTATATAAAACGGGTCCACCACCCTACTACTACATGCCCCCATTTCATTTTTCTCAAAGACGAAAAACCACCGCATTGCTATAGACATATCAATACAAACCAAGAAAGAAAAAGATATTTCTCTATCCGACGAACCTTATAGAGTACTCGTGCATAGTAAGAACCTCTAATACAAATCGAGTATTCGAGATAACGGCATTTCGCAATACTACAAAGGAATCTTACATCAGTAAACGTGCAACACATATGTGGTTTGGATAGTAACTACAAAAATACTCACAGAAAAACATTTCTCATTCCTAGAAAAGAATCATGCATTAGTAAAAGGTAATAGATATATTGATGCATTGGTACAGTCGGAATACATACACGGTTCACCTCCATAACATTGACCGTTACTAAAGAAAACCACGCATTAGTAAAAAAGCAAAAAAAGCAAAAGATGTTATGATTTTATCGGCACTGGAAGAATACTTACACGCATGACCCACAAGACCCTCCGTTTCGATTGGCATTCTCGGAGCAGCAATCCCATGGATCGTCACAGGCCTGTGCATTCACAACGCCAGACAGCATCGTAAGGGTCGCGAGGAAGAGTTGCATTGTTGAGAAACGCATGGTGAGGATTGGATTGGCTGCTTGCGAGTTGGATGACTTGCGTATAGGCGTGAATTGAACAGCGAAAATTTCTGTAGAGGAAAAGTACCCGTGTGGAGTGCTGGGTTGAACTGGGGGTTTATATACCCGCGTACCCCTCTTCTCGGTTTGCACGTGGATACTATAGTTAGGTTCTTCTGTAAGGAGATGACCCTGGATATTCGGTCTTGTTGGTTTAGACCTTGGAGGTAAGTTTCTACGAGTCACTTGTCTGACGTATTCAGCTAGGTTCGCAGTAAAGTAAAAAGCCCCTGAGGAAAAGTTAAGATCTACATAGAGAGAGGGAATGCCTCGTACTTCTAGGAACACGAGTAGAGTAGATACACCGAGGGAAAGAAGAATGAGGATTGATGAATGAATTTATACTAATTATACCAAAGTGTCCCGAAGAACGTCTACAAGCTGCTTATTTCTACTACTTACTTCGTCCCGGCGAAATAATTGTAGGTTTACTGCTAGCAGGGTAGCTCAGGTAGGCAACAGGGTAAAAACCCCTGAAAAAAACTTACAATTATTTCGCCTCTCAGGGACGAAGTCACGAAGTATAAATCCACTCCCCTGTTCCTAGTTCCATCTACCTACTACTCTCCCTAAAGTTCCAAACACGACAAAGGCCCCTGCGATGCGCGTTTAGGTTTAGACCCTGACCGCTAGCTATCACCTAACAAACCTCCTACCTTCGTTCCCTTAGTAACAGACTACTAATCCCCTGCCCGGAGCGTAGCTAAGTAACGTCTAGTTACTTATAACCTAGAGTGTGTTATACCTTCTAACCCGGCTTAGAGGGTAAAACCTCGACCGCTCGCGCCTTCCTATAGTAACTACTACGAATATCCCTAACTATCGATCCTAAAACTTTAACTTAATTATTATATACCGCAAAGACCGAATGCCGCAAAGGCCTGTTTTGACTCAGAACTTGAGTACGAATTGTAACTAATTCAACTTGTTGAAAGATACTAGATTGTGTATAGTACTTAACAGGACGCCCGTCCCTGCGTCATGTCATGGTTACTAGAAGAATAAGGATTGATAAATGAATTTGTGCTACTTATACTAAAGTGTCCCGAAGGACGTCTGCAAGCTACTTTTCTACTACAAAAACACTCCCCGTTCCCAGTTCCATCCACGCACTATAAAGATAGAAGGACATAGTTATCGGAAAGGAAGAACTCATCAAGAAAATCAGGAATCTAACCAGGGACAAGGAGCTTAGGAGGTTAATATTTAAAACACAAGCGGATAACTACAGCCTGACGTCTCTTTCCTTTCGGCCTCGCTAGAGTAGTCACCTAGTTAACAGGAGCCGAAGAGGACGTACCCTCATACCTATTATATTTCGCCTCGTTTACTATGAATGTAGATCTACTAATAAGGCTATATTATATCCTAAATTATAGATATTAAGCCTCTAGCTAGTATGGATATTACGGATTTTATATCTACCTTTTAAGATTAGATTAGACTTAGAGTATCCTCTACAGCTCGCGCGAGACTCGTATACTGAGGTTGGAAAATGGGTAGATATAGTGGTAGAATCCGAGCCTCTTCAAGTACTTATAGAAACAACTTATCAAACGTTCCCAAAGTAAAGGGGGTAGACAGTTAATACTAGACACTATCGCTAATCATAGTGCTAGTACGTCTCCGCCGTACCAGTTAATCAAAGACTCGGATTTACAAGATATAGACTTTTTTACATATGATCTATATAATAGTATCTAGTATTAACTATTTACCCCTTTACTTAATATAACCTAATTTTATATAGACTAGTTAATATAGATCTATACTAAAACTAATAATCTCGGGATATAATAACTTAATACCTATACGCGATATATTCTACGAACCTCTAGCTAGGGCTTACCCTAGTTTAGAGAGCTAAGATTAAGTTATAATAATAATAGAAAAGGGGTAGTCGTTATAATTAAAGGGACCGAGGGTCCTATATATAGATTCTCTATAAATTAAGATAATAACTACTACTAACCTTATAAAGCTTAAGCTATTAATTTTAATACTAAATCTATTAAATAATCTCTATAAGCGCTCGCGCGCGTAATTTCGAGCTCTCTAGGGCTTTTTTTATTACCTCTAGGGCTACTTTATAGAGTTTTCACCTACTCTTAGTACTCCCTTTCCTCCCTCTTTCTATAACTTTCGACTACCTCTTACCTCCCTTACTAATAGCGATATAGGTTTAAAGGGCTATTTTATAAATATAAATAAAGGACTAGGCCCCCTTTATACTTTATAGTAAGATAGAATAAGATCCTAGACTATTACTACTTAAGCTACTATTCTAAGGGGAATCCTTTAAAATATCTATAAAGAATTAGAATATAAAGGACCTTACTAGAAAGAGGACTATAAAGAGGAGGAGAAGGAGATAATAGAGTAAGGGAAAGTAGAGGTATAGCTTTAGATTTATATATATATATACTTTAAGGGCTTATTCTCTTATAAATAAATAACTAAAAGAGCTCTTTAGAACCCTTACTAAATACCTCGGGGGAGTCTATTTATAGACCTCTCCTACTAGTAAATATATAATCTCTTTAGATACTTAACTAGATACTACCCTTTCTACTAGAACCTCGACTCTATATACTTAGAAGACTTCTATTCTAGATAGGATTCTATAGGCTAAGATTAGGAGGTACCTAATAAATAGATAGGTATATAATAGGGAGCTAAAGTAGAAGCTTTTTATAAACTTGCTATTACTCTAGTTTTCCCTCTTATAGTTTTCTAAAGTATACTACCCCTTCTAGGAAGGATAGTAGTAGTAAATATATAGTAGGGTAGCTATTTTTCTACTAATATATAAGGGTCTCTCTAGATATAGAGTTTCCCTTTAACCTTATCCTATATTTAGTTACTTTATTTACACCCCCTATATAGCCTAGAGTACCCCTCTAGCGTCCTTTATCCCGTAAGAGAATCCTACTAAGAGCTAGCCTTTAGGTATTAGTTTCTACTAAACGTTAAATAGAAATAAATAAATAAATAAATAAACTAATAATCTTAGACCTAAATTCCAAATCCATATACTATTATACAACTAATTCCCATTCCTAACGTACTTAAAAGTATACCTACCCCGATGTTTAAAAGTTTTCTAAAACTCCTAGAACTCTACCTACTCTTTCTAATCCCTATACTCCGTAAATATCGTTTAATTAGAAGTAGTGCTTATACTATAAAGACATAGTACGGTATCCTAAATATACTAAAAGGCCGAATAGACTTAATACTAATTCGTAATTCGTAAATTATAAATCGTAAGAGTTATATATTTACTACTACTACTACTACGAGTACTATACTAGAGTACTTATACCTCTATAGCCCTACGTCCTTAGGAGAGGGGGGGGGGCGGGGGGAAGGCTGGTTATATAATCTTTCTATCTACTACCGTATCCCTACTATTACTTACCTCCTTACTATTACTTACCTCCTTACTATTACTTACCTCCTTACTATTACTTACCTCCTTACTATTACTTACCTCCTTACTATTACTTACCTCCTTACTATTATACCCTTACCACCGTATCCTCGCTATCGCCTCCTTACTATCACTTCCTCCTTCCTCCTTATAACCATATCCTTACCATCACCACTAGCTACTACTATCACCATCACTATCATAAAAAAAGAGAAGAGAAAAGCAGGAGGTAGGTACTCATAGTAAACAAATATTAGCATAACACGTATACGTACTAACCTAGCCGTTTTACGAAGGAAGGTAGTATACCGGTACCCAGGCTAGGAATAAGCGAAATATTTCCCCTCCCCTCCCCTCTCTCTAAAACAAATAATAAAAACTATATGAAAAAAATAATAATAATAATAAACCTTGTTCTAGTCCTTAATTTCTCAATTTCTCATTCTCACTCAAATACTCTACATGGGTATTCTATAATCCCTACCTACCAACCTACATCTCTCTCTCACACCTTCTCAGTTCTCACGAATTTATACCCTCCCTTCTTTCCTTCCATCCATAAGACGCCATAACTACAACACCAACACCAACACCAATTCCAACTCCAACACTCCATCGCATCGCATCGCAATCCACTCCACTCTTCTTCCCCATCTTCCTTCACCCTATCTTTCTTTTCTTTCTTTCCCAGTGTCAAAAACAAACCCAACACAATCCCACAATATAAAAACCCGCAAAACCGACTTTTCCCACCCTATGCTGTGAAGGACGATATTTGCTTTCTAGCATACTGTAGCATAGCAGAGATACAAGTAAAGGACAGATTCTGACTTCTCTCTCTCTGCTTTGAGAAGACGAGAAGGGGGATAGAGGATGATGAGATATCCCGCCAAAAGGCAACGGATCGGGTAGTAGAAACTCATCAAGTACCCAACGAGAAAAACAAAGAGGTTTTGCTGCGGGAATTTCAAACCCGCGATCCGAATATGTAGAGTGATACGTATTAAAACCATAGACAGAATCCCTAACTCGCAACTCCATTCGTAGCACCCACCCTCTCTTCATACGCCTCCCAAGCTTTCCTCCGATACCTCTCTGCTTCCTCGACGGGATCCGCAGAGAAGATGATTCCCCGTCCTACAATCACGATATCATTTCCCAACCCGATGATCTTCGCGGGCGTGTTGTATTGCTGTCCCTTGCCATCCCCCACCACGAGGGAATCCTCATCCTCCTCTTCGGGCGGTAACTGACACCCAGGAGTCATATTAATAAACTGATCACTCTCCTTCTCATTCAGACTCTCCTGCGCGACGAAACCCATCACATATTTCGGATGTTCCCTCGCCGCCTCCACACACGCAGCCGTGTACTCGGCATTCATGAAATTCCCCTGACTACTCATCTGCGCCAAAATCAACAACCCCCTCTCCAACGGCGCCTCCTCAATCCCCTCCAGCGCCTCATCCCCAAACTCCAGACTATAACTCCGCGGCGAATTGACGGGCTCGAAATGCTGCGACACCGTCGTGATGGACACAATACTTGCTTTCCTCCCCGCCGCCGCCGCAGCCGCCTGTTCCAGTTCCAGCGTCTGGTATTCCGGGATCGGCGTGATGGTCTTGTCCTCCTCCTCCTCATTATCCGAATTAATACTCTCCGCCCGTGGCGTCCCAACCGAAATATCGGTCTTGACCTCATACCGCTTCCTCTCCCGCCACCGCACCGCCGCCTCGGCCAGCGCATCCACCGCCGCTTTCCCAGGGACCATATTCACATTCGTGATATGGCTCCACTCGATGATCTTCGCTGTGCCCTCGGTATACTGCAATTGCACCGTATTCCCAATGTCGCCGAACTTGCGGTCCTCGAAGATGAGGAAGCCGTGGCGACGCGCGAGACGTGCGAGCCGCGCGCCGGTGCCCGTCGTGGGGTTGTAGTCCCAATTGGAGATGAGGTCGTAGTGGGTTTTTAGGACGCAGATGCTGGGGCCGAGGGCGTTGGCGAGGGCGAGGAGTTGGTTGGTGGTTGAGACGTCGGCGGAGAGGCAGAGGTTGGTTTTCTTGAGGGTCATGAGCCGGAGGAGGTATGTTGATAGGGGGTGGGGTGTGGTGGTTGCGCGGGTTGAGAAGGGGGTGGTGGTTATGGGATGGGGGGGTTTGGAGGACATGGTGGTGTTTTGTGTGATTGCGATCGATGAGGACGAGTATGAGTAGGAGAGATGTTGTTGTTGTTTGTTTCGAGGATGGGAAGCGGGCAATAGGTATAGACGAGGCTCGTTCGGTGATATTGTACTCGTATGGTAGAAGTACTGTACTTGTACTCGAGTCGGGGACTCGTACGATGGATTGTTTGCTTCTGGGTTGGCTTGGATCTTGGTGCAGGGTGTGCGGGATGGGATTCGTGTTTCGGTTGTTGGTGGTTGAGTTGGTGCCAGTGCAGTGGTGTGGGTGGTCAATGAGTTTCCTCAACCGGCACTTGGACTTTTTTTACCAGTTCACTGACTGCCGCCCTTGCTCGCTCGCTTCCCTTGTTTTTTTTTCAGCCCTGTGAGTCGGTTGTGGTCCCGTTCTGTTTGCACACCTTTCTCGGCCCCCCCGAGAGTTTCAAAGGCTTATATTTGTGTTTATAAATAAAGGCGTTCGTTTTGTTCCGTTTCGTTTCGACTCCATAAATTCCATCAGAAACATTTATTTTGAGAGTACAAGTATGGCGATCCGGAGATATATCAATATGATCTCTCTTATTTCTATATCCTCTATTCCCAGGAAATAAATCGCATCCGTTTCACTCCTTGAAACGAAGGAGGTACGCGTTCGTGGGGCGATAGGTTGGATATTGCATAGGTAGGCACTGTGATGTATTATTGTATTGCTTTCGTGCAGTGCAGTACAGTACATGCATACCGTATCATCCTTTACGGTACCGTTTCCTCAGCCTCCTTTGGTTCGTTTGCAACGCTTTGGATGGGCACGCACAGTATTCATTCCCCTCTTTGGCCTTTCCTGCAGGACTGTCGCACGCCACATCATACAATGAATACTCGAGTGCGAAATCCTCAGATATCTTGGTACTATCGGTAAACGAATCAGCACTCACCTATTCGCACATCCAAGGCTTCCATTCCATTCCCATCAGGCAAAGCCCACACCTCCATCCCTCCATCCCCATCCAGTACCGCTCTCACCCCCCTTCATCCCTCCATAAAGAAACCTGCATAGACAATGCACCATCCGCATTGCATGAGAATCATTCCCATCAGATCACATCGCACGATTCGCACACAAAATACCCCCCCATGCACAATCCTCCCCTTTCTGTACCCCTTCTCGGAGGCACCGTTTACCCGTTAATATATTCTTTGCATAAATACGGAGGGCCCAACGAATGGGGTGTGGTGGATGATGGCGTTTTCCGTGGTGCCCGATGGGGGCGGGCTTGGCTGAGAACAGGAGGGGATGGGACAGGGGGAGGTACCGTACCGAGGTTGGTTTTTGAAGTGGGGTGAGCGTGGGGTACGAGGAGTTTGGGGGTGTGCTGGAATATTGGATTTTGGAATATTGGATGGGTGATGAGGGAGGTGGTGAGTACGAGGTTTGGGGATTGGATGGGGGAAAGGAGGTTATTTGAGGTTGGGTATTTGATTGATTGGTTATAGGGGTAGGTACTGTATAAATTGTACTCAGGAAAGTTAAGGGGGGAGAGGGACTTGGCTTTTGAATTACTATGTAGGTAAGTAGACTTATCTAGCTAAGCATTTTACATAGCTAGCTAGATATCGGAATTGGATTGAAACTGGATGAATCTAGAGAATTTAAGGATGGATAATTAGTCAATCACTTTTGAGAGTAGGTATATAAAATATGTTCACGAAGCTTAGAAAAGGGGGAGAGGGATTTATCGTCCTAACTACCTGGTAAATTGACTTCTAGAAAGACTTNCCCCAAGGCCCCCAAAGTCAATAAATTAAACAACCCCTCTCGCCAATTCGAGGAACCCTGCAACCTTAACTTACTACACCATCTCAAGCGAACGATGTCGATTAGAATTTACTAGTACCAACTCGTTACTGTTGCTTTTGGGGTTTAGATACGTAATGAATGGATGGTTGGGTTTATTGTACATCACAGTATGTGAGTAAGCTTGAAAAGTCTTTTTTGGAGCGCTTATGTTTTCGTTATATATTGTAGTATGTGAAGGCTAAGGCTGTAAGCGTCTAGGGTGATTGGGGGCTGGTTTGTTCTGCGTAGAGTTATATATTAGTCCTAAAGAAATCTTCTAACAGGCATTTACTGTTCTTAACTACTCCGTACTTAACTTAGATTTTATTCATCGTATTCTCGACTTCGCACTCAAAAGCTCTAGTTCTCTCTAGTCAACCAAATCACCGCGTAAGTATTCTACTGCGTTGTATTGACCTTACATATCTTGTCAATCGGGTGTTTGGAGATCTTTTGCTGCAGGTGCAGGTTTTTGCTCCTAGTCTATACTATATTAGGATTCTCGATTTGCAGCGGCTATTTTTGAGAAGTTATTCTTGAGAAGTTATTCTAATTTGCTGTATGGTGTAGCGCATGTTCTTGATGTATTTCTAATTCTTGGGATCTTGAAGAGTTCTGCTTTTCCTTAGCTGAGGTACACTGCAATACCTTATACTCGTATGATGGATATCATACAATCAATCTAAAGCTACTTCATCTCCTCGCCAAAGATGCGTAGATATTCGTCAAGCTCGCTTTGATTTGCCATCTCTTTTCTTTCCTTTTCTTCTCTATTCCTTTTCCTTTTTCATCTCTTCCTATAAGCGATCCCCAAAACAAATACCCACCAAACACCATCATCCCTCCCCATCCCACCTCCTTCTCCCTCTATCCTCCACCCACTTTCAAACCACTTAGTTACCCCAAATACTCCACTCCCACATCATCCACTTACAGCAGATCCTATCGCTATCATAAATCCCTCCTCATCTAAAAGCTGGCTACTCTCAACCTTTCCTAGACTCTGTTACATCTCGCACTATAGGCGAGCCTATAAACTCACAATTCAGCTGAGCTATCACTTATAGGAGAGGTCGATACAGGGATTGTATTTGGTGAAGATTTTCGTTTGTGATCAGTAAGTTTGTAAATTTGTGAGGGTTTGTATCGTTGCATATCGCGGCACTGGTCCATCGGCTGTGGTTCTGGTAAACCAGCGAGGTTGATCCAGCCTCTTTCTCTGCGACTGTTGAATTCTTTGGGTAGAAACTGGTTGGTTTGATATAGTGGTCTTTGTGGTTATTTGCCAAAGCTTGAAAGAGGTAAGTTTTTGATTGACGAGTGGGAAACTCGACGAAGCCGCGAAGCTCTCTCGTGGATTCGGTGGGTGGATTGGATGGAATTGAGATACTCGAAATACGCTTAACTGCTTAGCATTCTTCGTTTGGAACTTGGTTAATTTGTTTTAAGATAAGAGAATGTGCGATTTCTATTCTTGGAAAATGGTGAGGAATAGCAAAATGAATATCTCACTGTACCTCGCGGCGAGAAATAGAGAAACCACTCGTTATTTGGTCATGTGGATGATAACCTGCTACTTGTTCCGCTTCCTACGGGACTAGATGTCGAAAGAGGTATTCTAGGAGTCAACAATGTGATGGTAGGTTTATAGTAGTATATTATGTCTTATTCAATAAATATCGAATTTGAATGTTGTGGTTGGGGTGTGATAATACGAGCTGTAAGGTAGATTTCCCACTTCTAGGCGCATAGAAAATATCTGATACCAGGACCTTGTCGAGTAATTCAGGTGAATTATCAGGCAGAGGAGAGAGGGGTGTTTTGTTGCACATCGCACTGTTTAACGGACTGCTTTACTTCGCTTACTACCGAGATAAGTCTAACTTGAGGTTTTGTTGCACATCGGAGGATTTTATAGTGGTCTGTAATATCCTAATCTGTTTAGAGCAGGTTCTTGATCTACTTGCCATTAGTAAGTTTTGTTGCACATCGCGCTGTTTAACCGACTGCTTTACCTCGCTTGGTACCGAGATAATAAGACCGACTAGCTTGAGGTTTTGTTAGACATTACACTTTTCGAGTCTTCACTGTCTTCTTTCGTGTCAGTCTACGATCTCCTGGTCGTCTGATTTAGTTGTCTGGTCTAAGTGACTGCGCTCTTGAAATCTCCGCTGCAATCTGGGGGAAATATACATGGCTTCGTTACAAATAGTATTCTTAATCCACTCTACAATTTCTTGATTTACTGGTCTTTCCCAGAACAATTGTTGCATCTTAAGAGTCTCAGAGCCTGACCAACCACTTTCCTTCTGCCTCGAGAATCTCAAGCTTTGTTACATATCGCAATTCTCCGTGTCGATCTGCAATCTTCTGGTTAGAGCCTAACTAGTCTATATCCTCCCAGTCCTGTAAACAGCCCTCGTTATAGCTACAAGATTAGAACATAAGTTGGTCAGATCACCTGACTGGATTACGCGACTCTCTGCAAATCATGATTGGCTGTATCCTCAACATGCAGGATTTGTTGCACATCGCACTTCCGACAGATTTCCATCGGAATTGTTTACAAACTGTTTATATATCGGTGTCCGTCTATTGCCCTTGTCCCCAGGGGGCCTCGGTTACTAGGATTGAGAAAGAAGTCATTCTCAAATTCACCTGATTTGGATGATATTTGCCTGGATGAAAGCTGTTTTAATTGGCTAAATTAGAGAGTTTATTTTTGTTGCACATCGCAGTTTTGACCGATCGGTTGCCAGCTCGCTTACGAGGAATTTGCTTGATTCTTTCGTACACAGTCTAGGTCTACATCCTTCAAGTCCTTGGAAGATCTCGTTCCAGAGATAAGGAAAAAAGTATCATTGTCCAATTCACCTAGTCCAAAGATCCGGTAGTTGAATTGACCGGTGCGCGTTATGATTGGCTAGTTGATAATGGTCAGATCTTTGTTGCACATCGCACTTTTTCAACCGACTGCTTTCAAGCTCGCTTACGAGGTGATTGGTTGATTTCGTTGTATATTGTGATGGCCTATGTTCTCCTGTTCTTCCACAGTGACCTCAATTCCAGGCTAGATGAGTAATGCTCTGAATAATCTCATTAGCCAGTCAATAATAGCTTGGTTTGACTGATCAAGTTTCTAGTTCGCATCCGCTGTCGATTATCAATTGGAAGATCGTAAGCTTTCATCGCGCACCGCGCTTTTCGTGTCGGTCTACACTCTTACATCTTTTTCTCTTATTAACCAAGAGCAAGCAAAGACTTGATCTGGAATGACAGGTGCTCCATAAATCAGAACTGATTGGCTGGCTCTCATGATGCTTAAGTTTTGTTGCACATCGCCCTCTTTAACCGATCAAGTTTCCGCTTCGCTTACCTCGAAAGAAATATGCTACAGAGTAGGTTTCCCCCTATTTTAGTCTCTAATTCACCAAGAGTAAATCGTAAGTATCAAGGCTCTACATTTGTTGCACATCGCACTTCTTAACCGACCAGTTCCTAGCTCGTTTAACGGAATTACTAGAATCCTCCTTATTTTAAGCTCCAGATTATTAACAGAAGGAACGGACTTGATCCGGATCTAGTGGGACTCGACACATTTGATTGGCTATCTTACAAGGCGTCAAGTTCCGTTGCATATCGCAAAACCGACTGATCGGTCTCTTGGTCAGCATGCTTCCTTTAGCGAGACCATAATAATCTTTGGGTTATGATCGCGGTAATTCGTTATATTTCTTAATTTTTCATGTTTGGTCTTGAGTTTCCTGTTTGAATTGATTGTTATAATTCCTAGTGCTGTTAAAACAGCTTTTTTCTACGTTCATATTATGCTCGGGTGCTTGATCTAGATCGGGTAAAATTTATGACTACGACCAGAGGTGGGTTGACGGATTCGTATGTTCACGAGTTTGTGTTGCATACTACATTTGGTATTAAAACTTCATGGTATACATCCTCTGAATGCGTATTCTCATAGTCCCAGTTTTTCTCCTTATTATACATCCTATCTGTCATATCCAAGAAACCGATATCATTCCGTTCTTCAACAGAAGTGGGGACGGACTTGGTCCATGTACATACCAAGCCATTATCTACGTAATTCGATTGGCGAATAATACAGCGCCAAGTTCTGTTGCACATCGCAGAACCAAACCATCGGTTTCCTGACCCTCATAGATCTTCTAAATAAGATATTATATCGTGGAATGTCTTAGGGCTTGTCGGGGCGTAATTGGCGATGCTGAAATTTGTGGGACTTTGTTGCACGTCGTACTTGGGTTGAGTAGTGAGTACTACTCATGGGTACTCATGGCTACTCGAGTAGTTGAGTAGTCACTCATTGGCTGGAATAGAACGTCAATTCATCAGACTCGAGAATGCCATCTCGAACCTGGTTGCTCCCTCTGACCCACCTCCCTAATTGACCGCCCTTTGGTCGATTTATCTTAATGTTAACCAAAGTGCATGTTCAAATAATTATTATTATGTTTACCTGCATATCACACCTCAAACTATCGGGTTCATTGGGCTTTTTGAACGTTGGATTACTCAAAGGATGGCCACAAAAGTCTGTTGACTATAGCACTATTCTAACTTATCCAGATATCCACGATTCCAAGTACGATCTTCCAAAGCCCGCCCCTACCGCCGGTCACCAGAAAGTTACTCCCACTATCTAAGTCATCTCCCCTATAAATACAACATTTTCAATCCTCCTCCGCAATATCGCTAGTAAAACGGTTGAAAGTGTGTCCAATCGTCCTCATTTTAAAATAGGCAACCACTCCCCGCGCAGTCACCCTACTCTACTGGCGAGAGCCAACCAAAACACATAAGCCTTACCATATCTCAGAAAGTCCCCACCCAAGATTCGATATAAACCCCGAAATCCTGACCTCTCTAATGCTCGTTACATAATATCTCCGGTAACAGTCAGCACGGATTTATAATACCTGCTCTGTGACAGGACGAATATGACGAAGATCATCCAGAGCAACACTTATGCAGTAACAAAATCTACTAATCAATCAGTATCAGAGTAATCCTCGAGTAACAACCCCGTCTGAAATGTCATATCACACCCTGCCAATCAACATCGGTGATATCTACCTATCCCCGATGAAGATTTCCAACCTCGCTTAGCCACGCGACCTCTTCTATCACTTAACTCCAAAACTCCATAGCTTCAGATTATTAATTAGTGTGCGAGCGTGAGGTGTCAGGGGATGTTGTAAGATATTTTGGTCAAGGGAAGTTGTTTGACAGGATGCTTCTTTTGGTTGGGAAATGTCCGAATGGTGGACTTATCGGGGTGTTTTTGGGTGTAACGGTGAGTTTGCGAGGCACATGGTGAAAGAGAAGATGAGTGAGATTGAGTACATATATATACATAGCTTGGAAGTATGAACTTAGATGGCCAAGGGATGAGAAAGTCGAAAGCTTTCTTTCTTCAAGAATTAAGAATTGAGAATTTGAACACTTCAACAACTCATCCCCAATCCCCAATCCACAATCAAAAGTACACACCCTCACCCACAACAACCACACAAGTCCGTAATAATGGCCCAAAATATCCCCCCAACCCACAAAGCCCTCCTCCTAACCTCAACCTCCAAACCCCCCACCATCCAAACCCTCCCCACGCCCACCGCCATCCCCGGAAGCGCCCTAATCCGCATCCACGCCGTGAACCTCATCTCCTACATGCCAGCCATCTACTCCGGCCGGCGTCCCTACCCACTCTCCCTCCCCCTCATCATCGGCACCTCAGCAATCGGCCGCATCGCCGCTCTCGGCGCGGACTCCACCTTCCTCCAGCCGGGCCAACTAGTATTCATCGACTCCTTCATCCATTCGCGTGACAACCCCGAGGACGCGATGCTGCTAGGTATCTCGTCGGGGTTCGATGATAGGGCGAGGAAGTTGATGGATGGGGAGTGGAGGGATGCGACGTTTGCGGAGTATGCGAAGGTGCCGTTGGAGAATGTTCATGTGCTTGATGAGGGGAGGTTGCTTGGGTCGAAGGAGGAGGGGGGATTGGGGTATAGGGTTGAGGAGTTGAGTGATATCTCGCGGCTTGCCGTGGGGTATGGGGGGTTGAATAGTATCGATGTGAAAGCGGGGGAGACGGTTATTGTTGCACCTGCGACGGGACCTTTTGGGAGTGCGGTTGTGAAGGTTGCGCATGCTCTCGGTGCGAGGGTTTTGGCGATGGGTCGGAATATGAGTGTTCTGGAGAAACTTAAGGAAGAGCATGAGAGGGTGGAGATTGTACCTCTGACCAATGATCTGGAGGTTGATTTAGCTGCGTTGCAGAAATTTGGGAAGATAGATGCGTATTTTGATATTTCGCCTCCGGAAGCGGCGGAGAGTACACATTATAGAAGCTGTATCTTGGCTTTGAGACGGGGTGGGAGAGTCAGTCTTATGGGTGGAATTGGGGCTGAGGTGCCTATCCCTATGGGGTTTATTGTGAGGAAGGATATTCGGTTGGTTGGGAAGTGGATGTATGATAGAGAGGATATTGCGCAATTGATTGGGATGATTGAGATGGGTTTACTGGGGTTACAGGGAGATGTCAAGACATTTAAGTTAGAGGATTGGGAGGAGGCTTTTGAAACTGCAGAGAGAGAAGGAGCCTCTGGGAGGAGTGTGATTGTTCCGTAGAGTGTTTATCAGACCTGGAATTAGTAGAAACCTTTACATACTTGAGGAAGAAATAACTTTTCCTTTTTGACCCCTCCAAAAATCAAGGCAATGCCCTCACAAAGAGTCAGCTAATACGGCATCCTGAATGTACTACTAAACCAGATGACCAAATCGCAAATCGTAAAAGTCACTTTTGAGGTTAATTTGTAGGAAATCGCATGTTGTAAATCGCAAAGTGGCTTAGGGTTAGGGTTATATGCCAGCGCTAGAATTGAAGATAAACCTACTCGATACATGTAAATAAGCTTAAATTTGACTCGAACGCTTCTTTAATTCTATCCTTCTATTATATACCCCCGCTCTAGTAGCTAGAGCTTTTATTATTATATAACCCCTCGCCCCTGCCCCCCGGTAAATAAGTAGGTACCCCTAATTATAAAGGGTTATTGTAAAAGAAGAGAAGAGAAAGTAGGAGGGAGGAGAGAGAAAAAGAGGTNGAGGGTATAACCCTTATACGACAGCGAGGGGGTGTAATAGCGAGGGGGTGCGACTGTAAAGGTAGCGAGTATACACGTGAAAATTTCAAGGCTACAAAGTTTGACCGAGGGTTGGAGTGTGGGGGCATAGGCACTCTAGTATAGTAATAGTAAATATATGACCCCTGCGATTTGCGATTTACGATTTGGTTATCTGGTTTAGTAGTAGATTCAGGATGCCGTACCGATCGGCGTTCCGTACTAGACCGCCGGATATAAAGTTTGCCTCCCACACAAGCGATACCGGAACATATCTATATCCCTATATTCACTTCTTGCCAATATCTAGCCGTTCTAATTGTCCCTTTATATTTAGTAATTCCCCCTCTACTATTAATATATATCCCGGTTCTAGCTAGTAGTCTATACTATTAATATTATCCCTAAAGTTACTTTCGGCTTTATTCCTACTATTATACTTCTTATCTTCTATAATATCTCCCTTACTTCCTTCTCGATAGAGAATAGAATAGCTATTATTATATACCTTAAGGTTACTTATAATTCTCTCTTCTAGCTCTTCTAAGATATTATCTAAGTTCCTATTATACTCCTCTATAAATTCCTAGATATATAATTAGAGATTGTTTATATATTTATTATATTTTAAGGTTTATAACTACTCTATATTAAATTCCTAAAACTTTCTATATTAGAATCTTAGAATATCTTAGTTTTTAAAATATATAATAAGATAAAGGATTATAGAGGATACCTATATAACCTTTTATTTCTATTTATAGATACTTCTTATATATAGCCCTCTAGTACGCCTTTATCTTTAAGTTTATTATTTATATAGTCTTATTAGTATATATACTTTAAAGGAGGGATTAATACCTTAAAGTATAAAAAATATATAATTTAAATAAGATACCTAGTAGTTATTCTATAATCTTCTATCTATTTCTTATAATAATATTATACTAAAAGCCTTATATAACTAAAATAGTTATTAAAGGGTTATAATTAAAAAGAATTAATTATAAAAGCTTACTTTTTATTAGCCTAGGTATACTAAGATAACGATTTTATTTATACTAAAAGTTTAGTATAATAACATTTTATATAGTATATATAAAGTATAAAGTAATAACCTAGTATCTTATAAATTTTTATTATACTAATTATTTAATATAGGTAGAATAATTAAATTATTATACCTAGGCTATTAAATATAACTTATAACAATTATTTTAATATCTTTTTATAATTATAGAAACTATTTTAGTTATATAACCCTTTTAGTATAATTTTATTCTAAGAGATATAAATATATAAACTAATAATAATATCTTCTATAGTAAGTTTAATTAAGTAGAGAGCTAAGTTATTAATAAGAATACCTAAGAGTTTAAATAATAAGTTTAAAGTAAGTTTCTAGAATATAATAAAATCGTTATTATATAGGGAATCTTATACTTACTTATTATAGGAAGAGATAAAACAACTACCTAATAAATTAATATTAAGAGAGATACTATATAAATAATCTTTCTATATAAGAATACTACCTACCTATATACTACGTTACTAATTTACTAGTAAAATAACTAGTAAACTAATATTCGTTTTATTAGTAGTAGTTTTATAGTAGAAAAGAAGTAATTCTCTCGCGAAAATAGTAGTATTTACTCTACTTACTTAATATATTACTTATTTAACTTAAACTTAGGGGGTGTTTAGCTCGTATAATTTAGAGATTTATACTATATAAAAAGATTTATATATATATATTTTTAAATAAGAATTATATATAATTTAAGATATACACGCTTGTTTAGATAGCTGTAAAAGTTTTTACTAAAATAATTATAAATCTGTTATAAATCTAATTACAAATCTTTTTAAATTTGTACTACTAAAAAAACTTTATAAAAGAACTAAAGGGTTAAGGCTTCAGTTCTTTTTTAATTTATACAAATCTCTATATAAATCTTTCATGTCCCCTACAGTGTCCCCCTACAGTGTCCCCCTACAGTAGCCCCCCTCTATAGTATCCCTACTATAGTATCCCTACTACAGGATCCCTCCGACAGTATTCCCCCTTTACTAACACAAAGCAAAACTCGGCTAATTTATAGTCGTAAAGCGTAGGAGCAAAAAGAGCGCCTGGGGAGAGGGGGGTGTAGGGGTATAGTGAAATTGTAGGAGGGATACTATAGGACTACAGGGGTACTACTACAAGGGACGGGCGGGGGTAGACGGAGGGTACAGATATATAAGATTTACACCTAAAATAAAAAAACTTTATACTAGCCAAACGGTAGTACATTTGTTTCGTAAGAATAGTCTAATTTGTATGTAATTCAGGAAACTTTTGCATAAGCCCTTAGGGTTATCCAACCCGTGCAAATCTTCGACTTTTGTACCTGTTTTGCATAGAGAGATTTGCGTAGCCAAACACCCCCTTAATACTATTATTCTAGTTTTCTTATTATTAGACCTTCTCTTTCCCGCTAAATAGGTATTCTAAGCGCTTTATAATTGTTAATATACGACTTATTAATATATAATTAGGCTAGTTAAAATCAAAGAACTATACGAGTAAATAAGCTAGTAATTTACTATATTCGAGGCTACTATAATATATACGAGTAGAAAGTAAATATTAAGTAATAGAAATAATAGTATTCTACGATAGGAATACTACTATTTTGTAACAAATATACTATAAGTTCTATTTTTATAAAATTTATATAATATAATACACTAAAAAAGAAAATAGTATATTAGTAGCATTTCTATCGTTATTAATTGGTTAGGTGGTGTTTTTGTCTTTTACCGTATTTACTAAGGTATTAGGTTTCTTCTAGTTTTTAAGCACTGTCTTTACATATTACTATAAGTATGTATTTAGGCTTGGGAATAAGCCACTTAAGAGAAAGAACTTAAAGAACTGTGTTCGGATTATTTATTGTGCTAGATTTGGCTAGTTTATGCTCGCCACTAGTGCCTGAATATGAGCACATTCCTGGATCGCCTCCCGATCCGACTATGTCCTAGAAAAGCAATGACAATTCGTAAACCATCTATCAAAGTCCGCCATTGTGCACCTTACCTCTAATGTATGTCAAATGTTTTCCCTATCCACTCTCGCGTCCTACCCGCCCAAGTTATTTTCTTCAATCCAGATATATGAACTTTTGTCTTTTGTCGGCTGCAGGTTTCTGTTCTTTGACTGGATCGAACTTGCAGTACAGAGTGTCCTTGGGCGATCCTCCTAGAAAGAATTCCCAGTAGTATGAGGACGATTCGTAGCGAACTTGGAAGCCCTTGCGTACCATTAAAAGTGCACCAACCTTGAAACCTTCTCCATGTTTGCCTGCAACATCTGCCAGTGAATGCCGCTTTGAGCTGACTCCGAGTCCCAAAGCCTTTCTTGTGAGCCTTGCAGAGAAATTCGTGAGTTCAATGTTACCTGTCTTCTCTTGGAAACGGATGTAACCCAGTAAATGATCTCGTGTTGTGGATTTGGCGACCACGATGTATTCAGTTGGTGTATCGCTACAAACTGAAATGCGAATTTGATCTCTCGTAAGATTGAATGATTCAACCATGCCGTCCACCCTGCGGACAATTAGCAAATCTCATCATACGTCAAATCGTGAAGGAAATTTCAACCAATTCTGGTAGAACTCTCGGAAAGCATCGCTGGCGTCCCATCCTCCGACATAGTTCCTATTGATTCCTAGATTTTGCCTGCCAGGCGCCAACGTCTCCCGGTAATCGTCGTTGAGGCCGACCTCATCTTCTGTGTCAGAATCAGATCGATTCCACTGACTCATGATGCGAAAAGATTGTTTCCCTCCCTGAGCCTGAAAGGAAAAGTGCGAAGTGGTTATGACGATGTTCAGTGTTGAGGAGCAAGGAAGTACAGAATGAGCAGGCAGATAAAGATAATTGTGGGGTACATGTATGAGGTTTGAAGCTGAAGTTGTGTGTTTGATGAATAGAGAGGCTCTTATCCAATCAAAAAGTGACAGTTCCTGCAGCCCTCCACAAACGTGAGACTTGAAGCAGGCAGGGCAGATACGGGGGTTTCAAATATCAACCAAATCCTTCTGCATAATACAGTGCTTTGCATGCCGTAAGACTCTTATGAAAGTGCCTAGATAAACTTACTCTGCGTACTAAGGCTGAGAAATTCCGTGGGGACGCCTATTCAGAAAAAAGTGTATCTTCTTACATTTATGTCAATACTGATACGGATTATACCTTCAAATCTAGATTGTTTACGTAGGTAGGTGATCAACCTAGATTGGGAGCCGCGATTTAAATTGTGCTGATATAAATTTGGAGCTATCAACACAATATAAGAAAGATGCTGCGCCGCTTAAGTTCTTTCCCGCCACTTTTGATACAAACCACAAGAGAAGGTATGCCCACAAATTCTGTTTAGCATTATAAGACACAAATTGTCAAAAGCTTGAATGGAATCTTTCTCAACTCCAACAAAATCCCAAGCCTCAATGAAATCACCCCCTTCAAACCCCATTAGCTACGTTGTTCTATCCCCTATAATCTTGATTTTTAGACTAACCTTTCGTAGTCTATAAACCATAGCTACTAGAATTGTAGACATAGATAACCTTATAAGAGACTTAGCCGTTACTTTATATATAGCTCCTATTAAATAATATTATTCTAAAAGGCTTATATACTTAATACAGGTATATAAAAAGTTCACAATTACTATCAACCCTTACTTCACATTAGCCTAGGTATCTTATGATAATTATTTTACTTATACTAGACGTTTTATATAATAACCTTTTACCTATATAGTATATATAGAGTATTAACTAGTCTCTTACCCTCTAGGCATTATTAACGAGGATAATAAGCTTAACTTAGAGCTATATTCTAAAAATGTATTATATTTTTCAAGAAATGAAGATTGAATTTGGAAGTTTACTTTAATATTTTAGAAAATTAATTTAATAAGTTAAAAATACGTTATATTTATTGAAGAGAGTTAGAGTTATAATTACATACAAAGACTATTTACATTTTCTGTGTTCCAGAAAGGGTTTTTTGACTACCTAGGTATCTCGAAGCAGAGCCCGTTACTGAATATATTGTTTTCAGCCAGCATCACTTGAAACATCCTTCTGGTAGGGTATATTTAAAAGTCATCAGAGGATCGAGGGCTGAAATATAAGCAAACTCGGCAAAAACGGCAACCTAGTTTCGTGATAGTATCTCCAAGTAAATCGCCTTACAACTAGTCGAAAACTTGCAGAACAAAATCCCAGACAAACTCAATTCTTCCGAGGATGGAAAATCAACTTTCACCCTTTTCCCTTAATTATCTAAGCAATTCTCCCCCCTACACGTCTCCACTATGACGAGCTCGTGCATATCACGTGATTTGTCGGCGTTAGGCGATTAGACGAATCCCATCGCCCGTTCCAATTACGATGAGTGAGAGCAAAGAACAAGGACGGCCCCTTCCAGATTGTTTCGTTGTCGTACCAGCACTGGGTACAGCATTTGCGCCCGTTCGCCAGTTTCCTTTTCTTCTTTTGTACATTGCACCGCAGCCGCAACATCGTAATCCTAATTTTGCAGATTTCTGATTACATCACAATCGCAACTCCACTCCTTTCCTACAGAGTACTGCCGAACCTCCTCCGCAATACGAGTACCCATATACGCTCATACGCTCCTACGCCCATACGCCCACACGCCCACACCTTCATCCACTCCCCGAAACCGTCGACGCCTCCCCTCCAGCCACCAGGACAAGAACCCACCGGCTCATGGCATAGCTGTCAGCCCATCGTACACCCTTCGAGCCATCTCGGAATCCGCGAACCATGAAGCACGGTGGTCAACGGCTTAGGACAACCACTCGGTTTATTGGGCGAAGGGAAGTTTGATACTCGCTACTCTTTCACCCCTTGTCGCGGAACAACTCGACCAGCATACAAATACTCCTTGGTGGCCAGATTGGGACTGCGGATGGCATTATTGTTCGAGCGCAAAGCTTTTGTGTCTGAGGGATCTCGACAGCCTTGATCCCTTCCGCGGCCAGGTTAGCATTCTGTAACCTCGAATGGCGCGCGGAGAACGATAAGAGTAATGGCGCTTTTGAACCCGACGTTCATATTTGGAGTAATCGTTCTCCTGTACCTATTGTCCTTTATTTTATTTGCCGTCCTTCGAATCTTGACCGGCATCTCTATTCAGCGCGTTGGATACTTTTCTTTGAGGAGACTCGCATACACCCCGAAAGATGGAATAAAGATAGAGATACGGGGGTTGGGCCTCCAACTCCATAGACCGACCTTTGCACAGCCAACATGGGTCAGCATCGTTTTGCAGGAGCTGGCAATTACGGTGGATTTGAAGGCAACGGAGAAAAACAAGGTTGGGGAATATGAGGACGAGGAAAATGATGGAGAAATTAAACAAGACTTGGATGGACTTCAAGATGCGGAATCCAAGAAACGCCCTACTACACCAAAGGACAACGCGGGAATTCCGAGAAGCAGAACCTGGGAGCATCTGACAGGAATAAAAAATCGCATAAAACTCCTCCACCGCAAGATCAAATGGATTCGGATGTTTGATGTGGTAGCAACTAATTCGGCCATCAACATTGTGGAAGTTGGCCAGCTCCAAATAGGGAGCTTTACCATGGCAGTTGATACCCGGCGCAAGATGATTGATAGAGGGAGGATGTTTGCGCATGTGAAGACGATTCAAAAGGAACAGCAACCTGCTGAATGGATGATGACGGTTCGCAGTGTGCTTTTTACACCTGAAGGGAAAGAATCGGAAGAAGTGCTCGATCACGCTACGCTGAATATTCATGGATTTTTGTACCAGGAGTTTGACGGACTCCGTGATGCTGCTGTTGCTCTGAAGTTGGGCCGCGTGCATATACCATATGACGATATCACTGCATGTTTCGATAGATATCAGAGCTGTCGTAGTCATTACGGAGGGGTTCGTCCCCAGGTTAAAGAAATATCTGTCAACGATCTGATTCAAGAGCTTGAACAACCTGGGAGGAGTCGAGAAGAACATTTAGTGCGAACAGTCTCAGACTCCAAAGAATTTGTAAGCTCGATCCTACGCGGTATCAAAGAAGTACAATTTGCTGTTAGTTTCGTTGGTTTCACGAAAAAGATCGAATCCGTCCGGCCCCGAGGTGCACCTATGTACCTCAATGCATCAATGAAAGAGGTTGGTGTGGATTTACATCGCCTGGATCAGAAATCTCCAGCCCATCGAATGTACTTTGCTTCCAAAGATGTTGCGCACCAGGCTCTGGTTGCTGCATTATCGATTGCAATTGGTATCGATGATGGACATAGCAAAAGGGACAGGCTCGTCTATATCCCAATGGCAACCACTACCATTCGGACAACACTTCCATCAAAAACCATCCAAGTGACCAAAGACAACAGTGCCGATGAGCGGAATGCGAACATTCTTTTCGCTAATATTGTGATTACATCTCCCTCGGTGGATTTGGATCCAAAACACCTTCCACTGATATTAGCCATGGTGCAAGGGAAACCGAAGAGGAAAGCCCATTTGGCACCTCGAAGACATGTGGTCATTTCAAGGCTTTTACCTAAAGCAAATATCAAATTTTCGATGCACGAGCCGGTGATCAGAATAGCGCTCCCTCCTGTGGAACCAAAAGCAGAGCCTGATGATTTTGATCTCATCATATCCTCAATATCCTCTATCTCTTTAGATATTGAGTCTTCTCATTCGGCATCCGGAGACCTGCACTATGCCCTCATATCCTCACTCAGAATCCAGACTCATGATTTATATTATCAAACATCTTCAGGGGCGCATTATCAGTTGGTTCACACGGAAGCCTTTGAATTAAAAGTCCACGTTACTGCGAATCCAGAAGTCTTCGTTGTTGCAAATGGGAACTTGAAGGTGTTCTCTATACATATGGTTCGACCCGAAATAAGCGATGGTGTCCGGCAGATTGTTCGTCAACTTCGTGTGAATGTCGAGCCAGAGAAAAAAGTGCGGCCAAAAACATCCCGCGATCCAAATTTCATCAGGGCTTGGCCACCATGGCTTCTCCATTTCCAATTGCAAGGCTCGGAATTTAGTGCAGAGGTTGCCGGTGTAGATGACGACATATCAAATGACACTCGCGGCGTTGCACTTCATCTAGAATCCTGGACTGCAGAATATCATGTGCAGAAGTTGGAAGCCGTAGATAGAAAACCATCCCGCCGCCGAGCAGCGAGTCGCTCCATGACACCGGACGCAGAACTATACTTAAAGATGCCAAAATCGCCATCTAAAAAACAGCAACATCCAACTGATGGTAGGCGAATTGCTTTTCATGTTCGCGGCTTGGAGGCATTCGTCATCGAGTCCACTGAGAAATGGGAGGCCGATCCTTTTGTCATGATGCCGCGATTCGAGGTTGCATTCTCTACAGCATGCGATAACCAAGGACCGATATTTCATATCAATTCACATGTCAGAACCCTCCTGGTTCAATACTCACTCTATCGCCATTATGCTGTGGGTGTTGCTACAACAGTCCTGAGGCGAGCGTTTCTCCGTACTAGGGCGGACGACGAAGAAGCAGAGCAAGCTCGCGCTGCTTCTGCACATACTAGGTTCAAGTCGCATCTATCACCAACGGCCCCCGAAGACCTTCATTCTTACGAATCGTATGGTTATCCTTTCCCCACCAAAGAGCTGGTGACCATCGACATCCGCTCAACATTGGTTCAGATCAAGGCAACTATGCCTTCTGATCCCCCAATTATGTTACAAATATATGGAATGGAAGCTGGCCGCCATCGATGGTCACCGCCATTCTTGCACGCTAAACTCGCGAGACTGTACGCTGAAGCACCGAAAATGCCACATGTATGGGCAAGGATGGTGAGTATCAAGGCACTGAGGGTTGATTTACGTGAAAATAGAAGAAAGCGTAGCACTGGCGAAGTTCTTGAAGAGAGGATGATTGATGTCACCACGGAAGCCATACGATTAGCAGTTCCCCATCAGTTGGTTGTCCACAAGATCTCTGACAACCTCGTGAATACGCTCAAGTCGGTTCAACAATTACACCACCGTTTTGCGACTGGCACAAATGAATACATCCTTGAAAAGGGTCCTGAAGGTCCAAAGAATGTCCCGAAAGTTTCTATTAGAAGTAAGGCACTCTTGTTCGAAGTGGAAGATGGGGCATTCGAGTGGAAGCTTGGAACTATATATCGCGCTGGGCTTGTGGAGCAGGCACAGCGTTTGGCTCGCGACACGGCTTTTGAAGTGAAGGTCAAGAAGATCCGGGAAGAAATGACGCAGAGGGAGCCTTCCAAGTATCGCAACAGATCAGCGCATCCCCGAGGTCGTAGTAATCACGCACATGAATCGAGACCGCGGAGTAAAAGTGAAAATGGCGATTCACGAGATCTTGCGGGTGACCAACATCGAGGTCGCAGGATGCGTTATGATCCGGAAGGTACCTGCGGTTTAAGTGCAAATACCAAGGTGTCCATCTCAGAAGCTCGAGCAGCTCTCCAGCAGCATAATGCTCAAAGCTGGAAGAACCGAATTGACCGAATTCTCAGCCATGCTAAAAACGGAATGAAGGAGTTACGAGGTGTCTTTTGGGGCCCTGACGAACTACCAGATGACATGGAAGAAACAGAAAACATTTTGGAGGTGCCACAGCGACCCGCCCTCATGGGAACCTTGATCAGTGACCTACACATCCTGATTGATAAGCCGTCATTCCCTATGGGCCAATTACCTGAATTCCTCCATCGCGTAGGCAAAGGGATGCCTCATGATATGAAGTATTCGCTTCTCATTCCAATGCATGTTCAGATTAACATGGGCGAGGCGCGTGTAACCTTACGAGATTACCCTTTACCATTATTACATGTCCCTGCCATGAAGCCCGGACAATCTACGAGACTGTCGGCCTGGTCACTTAAAACAGACTTTGTAATCGCAGAGGAGTACCGTGGATCTGAGTCAACTCGACATGTCAAGGTTGATATTATCCCTCCAAAAAACCTTGGGCCAGGGACGTCTAACGCAGGTGGATTTGCGATTGATGTACGGAGAACCGTATCACCAGTAAAGTCATACTCCGACATCAAGGTGGACATCAATACTAGTTATCCTACCCGAATAACATGGGGATCATCATATCAACCAGCCATTCAAGACATGATGATGGTCATAGAAAATTTCACCAAACCCCAGATTGACCCATCAGATAGGACTGGTTTCTGGGACAAAATACGTCTAAGCTTCCACTCCCGTGTCAGTGTCGCCTGGAAGGGAGATGGCGACGTGCATCTTATGCTCAAAGGAACGAGAGACCCATACTTGGTTACAGGAAATGGTGCGGGATTCCTTATGTGCTGGAGGAGTGATGTAAGATGGAACATATGCCGCGAGGAAGACCCACGAAAATTCATGACAGTGGACAGTGGAGAATACATTCTTGCTATTCCAGATTACAGCCACCAAGCACGGAATACAGAGAGGCAAGACAGAGACGACGCTAGCGTGATGAGCTCTGATAATTTCAAACGGGGCGCGTCTTTCAAAAAGGTCGTCATGAAATTGTCCGGCAACGTACAGTGGATGGCAGGTTTGATGTTTGAAAGAAACTTGGACCAACCGGGGAAGCGATCCTTCGAATTTGAGCCTCACTACAAGGTTATTACGAAAGAACCTCAATTTGCCAAGGCACCACCGGGTCTTGAGTACGACGCTTTCCGAGGCTTTCGTAGTCATCACATACACATGTCGATTGCTGTGAAAGCTCCTGTGGATCGCGAGTGGTCCGTATCGAACTCTAGCCCGTCAAGAAGTTACAACACCGTACACTTGACGCCCCGATTCTTCACCCACTTCTTCGCTTGGTGGTCCATGTTTGGAGGAGCCATGTCACTCCCAATTCGCCAAGGAACGTTATGGCCTGGTATCGAGAAATCTAGCAAGAAGTTTGGTCGGCATTTAGCCACCATCAAATACAACCTACTTCTCGCACCTTTATTCTTGAGTCATATTTACAAGCACAAAGACGCCGAGGACTTCTCCGAAGATGTCGTCTCCGCAACGGGCTTGAAAATGAGGCTAGATAGCTTCATGCTCGACGTTCACCAACGGCGTGAGGAGTTTCTCACTCAGGATCGAGGTCGCAAAACACAAGTCAAGACTAGCGGAATGAAGATGCATCAAGCCCAATTGGATCTGCTGTCCATGGACATTCGAGCCATATCAGCGAGCATAGCTGGAACAACGACCGAGGATCTCCAGAAAGCCTCAGCTCCATTTCTAGTATCACAGCAGGACAACGGTGCAACGGATCTTTCTCATTTTGAAATACCCGATCGTGATCTAAGCTGGATCGACATGGATGATTTCGTCGAACTCGATTGGATTCTCCCCTCTGAGGCAAACCCTGAGACGAAGATTATGCCTCTTGCATACGCCCCGCGATTTACGTATTTCCGTCAGACTGATCATGGTGATGCCATCTCTGGTGACCCTAATAGAACCAGCCCTTTCGGCCACGAGCCAACACATTTTTGTATCATGACGAAAGATGATGATCCTCGCCGTGTCCAATGTCAATTGATTAAAAGTCGATTGGACCAGCTCACTCGTCAGATAGAAGCGCACGACAAAGCTATCGGCGACATGGAGCTCAACATCATCAGAGAGGACAATAACAAGACTCTGAAGCTTGAATATGAGCAGTTACTAAAGCATGCCTCCGTTCTACAGAACAAGAAGATCTTCCTCGAATCCATGTTGCGTCGCATGAAAGTAAACTTACACAAAGAGAAGAAAGGCACTGCGGACGGTGGGGACGATACCGATGACCCTTACTCTCCACGTGAACCCGAGACACCTGGACAAAGTTTGGAGAACGCAGCTGCAGAGTTCGTCAGCGACTTCAATAACAGATTCGTGATTCACAATATGCAGCTGAAGTGGAATAATATGTTGCGAAACATCATCCTTCGCTACATCCATCAAGTCAGCCAAAGACGTGGCTTTGTTTACTATTTATCAAGAAGGGCTGTTAAATTTATTCTGGATATTGTTGAAGAGCAAAATAAGGCGAAGGCTGGTAGACCAACTCCAACTACTGAAACAAATACTTCTGATGAATCGGCAAACCATGAAGATGGAACAGGAAACCTTGAAGAGGTACAGGAACGCATTAACGAGCTCCTTGCTGACGGGAAGAATTTCGTCAAAACCGAAGACGACGTAGCGCATGAAACAGCCCAAAGAGTCTCGGTTGACAACCTCGAGTCAAACATCGCTCAAGAATTCACACCGCAAAATAGCTACCACTTGAGGCTGATCGCACCTCAGATCCAACTCCAGAGCGAGAAAAACAAGAAAGCCGTTGTTCTAGTTACCGGTAAAGGGATGGAGCTCAAAGTTGTAGAAGTTATGGATAAGGAACGCATCTTCGATGATGTTAGTGGTCTTGTGCAACGTCGATTTTCCGTTGAAATGGACAGCACACAATTCTTTGTTACCCACCAGAAGTGGTTCTCGTCACAGCTACTCTCAATGTACTCCGGGAGCCACTATGGAACCCCTGCTGGATCTGCATGGCCACCTTGGGTACCAATGGAGGTGATGTATGATTTCCAAGGAGACCCATTCGGCTTCAAGAGAGTAGTGCAAAAGACATCTGCAAGCTTGCGTTACGACAAGTACAATACCTTGCGTCTCAAATATAATGACGAGGTCAGCAGCGGCACCAGTCGCAACCCAACGAGTCCCGACATGGAAAGTCGAATGGATCATCTGTGGGTTGAATTCCCTCAGATACGAGCTCTCTGTAATTCCGCTCAATACTATGCAATGTACATCATTGTCATGGACCTCTTGATGTACAGTGAGCCATTGGAGAAGACAAGGAACGAACGCCTAGAAAAGATCATGCTTGCCTCTGACTTTAGTGATCTGCGAGGAGCTCCCGAAATGGTGATACGACTACAAGAACGCATCAGTCAACTGAATGAGATCAAGACTCAATTCCAGATCCATTCCAAATATCTGGATAAAAAGGGCTGGGAGGACAGAATTTTGCTCGACAAAGATCTCACTCGCTGCGAGGATGAATTGTTTTTCATGATGAAAGCCATCACTTCATCTCAAAGGAAGTACGATGGCACGCAGACTAGTGGCTTGTTGAGGTGGAACATCTCCTCCGATCAGATTGTCTGGCATCTTGTACGCGACAACAACGAACCCTTAATGGAGTTCCAGCTTCAAGGAGCTGAATATGATCGAACCGATAATTCGGATGGTTCTCATATCAATCTGATGCAAATAGGGAAAATTGTTGGACTCAATCTTCTGCCTGATGCTATGTATCCCGATATGTTCGCCCCGTACTCCGACGCCGAACGAGGTACCTTCAGCGAAGGTAACAACCAGCAAATGCTTCGTGTCTACTGGTACATGCTCGAGGCAATTGCAGGAATTCCAGTGCTCGATCGTTTCGAGGTCAATCTTTTCCCCATGAAGATTCAGCTTGAGCGAGAAGTTGGCAAACGTTTATTCGAGTACATGTTCCCTGGATCTGAAGAGAAAGGCACGAAGAACAAGTCACCGTTCATGATCAAACATATGCAGCCAGTCGAGGATGACGATGAAGATATGGACGATGATAGCACTACCGCTCTGTCCAGCAGTGTGACCGTGACAGATATAGATTCTTCATACAACACTCGAGCCGGGTCACTGGAACTCCGGCTGCAGCCAACAATGACTTCAGAACACCGTCCGGCCACTTCATATACTATGGGAAGCAAAGCCAGAAGTTTACATTCTTCTAATGGCGATGGTCATCATTTCCGCCTGTTTCAATCCAAGACTGGAAACGGCAAAACTTTGGGTAAAAAGTCCTCTCTTGACAGTTTGGGATCGGCATTCCAATCTCGTCCACCCACTAATCGTGCATCGACTTCTGCTTCGAACTTTGATGCCAATTCTACAACGAGTGACGGCAAGGTGAAGCGATTTGGGATTCATCGAAATGGTGGCAAGCAAAAGGATAAACCATCCGATGATCTCAGTATCATGATGACCAGAGCTTCGAGTTACATGTCTCTCGCCTATGTCAAGATGCCTAGTGTAGTTCTCTGTCTCAGCTACAAGGGTAAAGGAGAACGCAATATCGAGGATGTTCATGACTTCGTCTTTCGGCTCCCCTTGATCGAATACCGCAACAAAACATGGTCCAACCTCGACCTCGCCCTTGCTCTTAAAAAGGATGTCATTAAAGCTCTTATCTCTCATACCGGTGCCATCATTGGTAACAAATTCAGCAAACATCGTCCCAATGTCGCACAACAGACTCGCCTGAGGGAACTTGCTACTAGCAGTATGGTTCTTGCGCCGTCGACTGATAACTCGCATGATAATAGTGATGCTTCCAGTTCTATGGCTAGTTTTAGTGCGACGAGTCCCACTGATCGACGCAGTGAGAGGAGCAGAAGTCCTAGACGTTCTTTTACATCTAGCAGGAATGGAACTTCAAGTGGCCTAGTCAGAACACCGAGTGCGGGGTCAAGGGAGAGTAGTCTGAACTCTTTCCCTGCAGGACCAATGCCCGGCCCGATGCCGAAGTTGCCAAAGAGTCTTGCTATGACGCCTGTTCGATATAATGATCGCGAGCGCAGGGCGAGTAACCCCGCGGATTATGATACCCATAGACCCACTTCTTCGAGGGGGAGAAGGGATGATGGACAGGAGTCTATGAAGAGTGCTGGGGCATCGAGTTTCCTTTCACGGCTTAAGAAGAGAACTGAGTCGGGGCTGCGGAGTCACTCAACAGAGAGGGAGGCATCGTCTATGGGGGATGGAAATGGAGATGAGGATGGGACGAGAAGGGGTTTGGGGAAGAGGTTCTTGGGGGGGTTAAGTTAAGGGATTTGTTTGGAGGGGATTACATGGCTGATCTAGCGAAAAAGAATAACTGGTTCTTTTGTATATTAACTCGGGATTTTTGTTTTGTTTTTCTTGGGATGGTGGGATGTTGGGATGGTTGGTGGTGTTGGACTGGGCAGATGGAGAAAAACGCGGACGATTCACTCGTTGGGATTTACTTTTCGTCTGGCTTTTTCTTCTTCTTGGTTGTTGTGTTTGTTTGGATGGGGGGAGGGGGGATGGAAAGCATTTGCATATATGGGAGGAGTCTTTGAGCCGTTCTTTTCTTTTCCCCGGGTCGAGGTTGGGAGATGGTGAGATGGTGAGATGTACAATTAGAGAGAGGATGTTTTGTGGGGATGCGTTAGAGTATACGATTTGAGGTGGTATTATCCCTTTTATTTATAATTAGGAATGAGAGATGGTTGATTAAAGTTTGTGTTTGTGGTGCTGCTTGTGAGGGATGTTGTATAGCGAGGCGGGGGTGTCTTGCGACTTGATATGCGTTTTCTTTTGGTGAAGTCTTTGCGTTGCTGTTTTGATGTGTGCTATTGTAACCCTCAAATCGACGAATTGATCAACGCTACCAGTGATTCGTCAATTAGTACGCATGGTGGATTAGACGGTATTAATTGATCTAGCACATACCGATATAGGGGAGATATATTGCACTCGTTGTTTACCTACTTGAGCAGTGAATCGGTATTCGCCTTCTAAGTACTACTCCGATTTCGGTATAATCCAAGATCGAAACGCGAATCCCCTCCAACCTTTCTACCTGTTTCTCTCAACCCTTATAACATCCCAAGCCTTAATGTAATCACCCCCTTTAAACCCCATTAGCTGCATTATTTTACCCCTTATGATCTTGATTTTTCAATTAACCTTTCGTAGTCTATAACCTATAGCTACTAGGATTATCCCCTTAATGTAGCATATGTACAGAAGACTTTTTAAGGTTACAACACCCACTTTATCGATTAATCTCCGTAAACAAGCGTTTTTTTAAGCATATTCGTATCAAAAAGGTAAAATTGAAGCTATCGCGAAGGACGTCTAAAATTGAGAATATGCTATACTAATTAGAATCCCTACTATTACTCGAGTCTATCTCTTTATCTACATTATTAGAATCCCCTCCCTGGCACCTAGTTATAATAGCATCACCGGCATAACTGTAATACCTATTAAAACAACGCTAGCACAAGGGTATTTCGTAAAATGCACACTCTTGTCTTGTTACTTTGATGCCTTTTGGATTATGGTGTTAAGGGTCGAGAGTACTTTGAAACCGATAAAAGTAATACGTACTGTCTTCGTACTCTAACACTTACATGTTTGGAGGGGAGCTTGAAAGGGTCCTGAATTAAGGTGGTAGTAGTAATAATAGAAAAAAAGACATTGTTTTTTATAAGTAATCGAAGCGAGTTCTTAATAATGATTATTCTAATAATTTGTCTACAGATTCCGACGATTACTCCTACGACTTTATACAACTTTTACGACTATTTTAGGGTACATGTTCGATTATTTTAGGTGGCTATTTCGACGTATTTGGGTACGGAAAGAGCGAATTATAGCATGTAGGATAAATACTATTTTTACGTCGTATAACAACCTCAATTGCAATTGTTGTATAAATCACTTATTTATATTCGAAAGTTGATTCCAAGGCATTAATTATATGGACGTTGAAACAATCGAAAGGCTTAAATCGTAAAGTGGGTACAAAGTGGGTATCGTGAGCTTAAAAAGTCTTCTGTACATATGCTACATTAAGGGGATAGACATAAGCTTGTAAGAGACTTGGCCGTTACTGTTTCTCTACATATAGCTACTATTAAATAATATTATTCTAAAAGGCTCGCATACTTAATATAGGTATATCCCGTTGACGGCGTATATGTACATTTCTAATTTTAGGTTGGTCGTATCCACTTTGACTCTTGGTATATAAGCTTGTTTCCACCAACAGTATCTCGTACTCCGAAGAAGGGACTTTATTCTGTTAATTGTAGACTCTTCGACTCTATTAACACCTACTTCGTACAATGGCCCTTTGGTACGTATATAGCTAGGGCATGTATTTATTTGTCCGAACTACACAATTAACCCACGATGGTACAAGAACATTAGTACGACGGTTCGAAGACAATGTTATTTCTGTCGATTTAAGGTTACAATTAACCCTTAACACCACGATCGCAAGGATATAAAAGTAACAAGAAAGCATTATACGGTATATAAGATTTCCTTATATAAGGAGTATTTTTACTGTATTATTAGTATAATAGTAATACTACTATAATTAAAAGGTATTATAGAGACTCTAATAATATTAATAAAGAGCGGGACTTAAGCGACAAAGGCGATTTAGATTAGTTAGCCTTTTATAGTAATTAAATTATATTTTAACGTTCTTAGTAATAGCCTTATATTTACCTTTTTAATATAAATAAGCTTTAAAAACAAGCGTTTTCGGACAATTATCGCTTAAATAGGAAATCGTAAACCTAAAATTTAAAATATATATATACGCTATTAAAGGGATAATAACGATTATATTATATTCTAGAAACTTACTTTAAACTTACTATTTAAACTCTTAGGTATTCTTATTTATAACTTAACTCTCTACTTAACTAAACTTACTATAAGGGAAATTATTATTAGTTTATATATCTATATCTCTTAGAATAAGATTATATTAAAAGAGTAATATAACTAAAATAGTTTCTATAATTATAAAAAGATATTAGAATAATTATTACTAGTTACTTTTAATAGCCTAGGTATAATAATTTAATTATCCTACCTATATTAAATAATTAGTATAATAAAAATTTATAAGATACTAGGTTATTACTTCGTACTTCGTATATACTATATAAAATGTTATTATATTAAACTTTTAGTATAAATAAAATCGTTGTCTTAGTATACCTAGGCTAATAAAAAGTAAGCGTTTATAATTAATTCTTTTTAATCATAACCCTTTAATAACTATTTTAGTTATACGAGGCTTTTAGTATAATATTATTATAAGAAACGGATAGAAGATTATAGAATAACTACTAGGTATCTTGTTTGAATTGTATATTTCTCGTACTCTAGAGTATTAATTCCTCCCTTAAATTACACGTACTAACAAGGCTATATAAATAAGAAACTTAAAGACGAAGGCGTACTAGAGGGCTATACGTGAAAAGTATCCTCAAATAGAAACAGAGGGTTACGTGAGTATCCTCTATATTCCTTTGTTATATCATACATTTTAAAAACTAAGATATTCCAGGATTCTAACATAGAGAGTTTTAGGAATTCGATACGGAGCGGCTACGAACCTTAGAATACAACAAATACACGAACAATCCCCAATTGTATATCTGGGAATTCGTAGAGGAGCATAATAGGAACTTGGAGGACATCTTAGAAGAGTTGGAAGAGAGAAGAATGAGCAGCCTTGAGGAACATGATGATAGTGATTCTGTTCTAGATGGGGAAGGAGATGAGAGAGATGTTGCGGAAGATGATATCGATGGTATGGACTACCAGCTAGAACCGGAATGTGTGTTTATGGTGGAGGGGGAATTACCACACATCGAGGGACGATTAGAACGGCTAGATATTGGTAAGAAGTGAATATGAGGATATGGATATGCTCCGGTATCGTAGGAGGCAGTCTTCATATTCAGCGGTCAAGTTACTTGGTTGTATGTACAATACATGTTGTCTAGTACGCAAACATACATCAGGTTCAAGTGACCTTGAGTTTCTTCTACGTATCTAATATCAACTACAAGAGAAGTCACACCATCGATTTTGCTCAGCATCAGGAATTGTCTAAAAATTGAATTACATTACAACACACGTTACTTGAAAACCCCAAGAGCACTTGCGACTCCAAAAGTCTATCGAAACACAACAGGCCCCTCCTTTCACAACCATCTCACTCCCATTCACTCTTCATCCCCCTCGAACTCATACCACACTCATAACCTCTCATACATGAACTCATACACAACATCCCCATCCTCTGAAATGCCAATCTGTACATAACGCTTTGGGGGACTTGGGTGTGGCTGGCTGATGGGAGGAAGGACGGGGTTGGTCGCATGTAACCTCCCTGGTATTGCGTTGTGTGAAGGTGACAAGATAGATCGTGAGTAAGAGTGCGCACCCCCATGCTCTCATTTTGTTTGACCAGCTTGTTAGCTTCGTTGCTCTCAATGGAAACAACAAACCATTTCTTGAGAGGCTCAGAAGCGACGAGTGGTTGCTTTGTTCTTTTGCGATAAACACAACACGATCGTCCATTTGACCCTTTCAAACCAGTCGCGAGTGATCACTGACAAATCCGGACAGACCCGAGTAGCGTTGGTGCGTCAGTCTGACCAGATTGTCAGTGATCACTGCGCGGAAAAAGAAAACATAATTCTCCACAATCTCAGAAACAGAAAACAAAGGGTGTTTCGGGAACCAGTCTACCAAAGAGGCAAGAAATCGAGCCTGGGAGTCGATTTCAGGGCCACCGTCCGTACTCGGGACAGTAGACGGTGGTCCCTTGCCATGTCAAACAACTTCTCGTTTTGTGATTCTCCAGGAATTCTACTGGCGGAAGAAGTTGCCTTCGTTCGATCTCCCTTGAGACCGAGGAATGAGCTAAAGGTAGTAAGTGCAGCCATCGTAACAATCGATGGCTGCACTAAGCCACGGTGGTCAATCCGAGTATTGCTTGTTCTCTTGATTCTTTAGCATTGCCTTGATGCGTCGTGGTTCCTCGACCGAGTGGAGAAATTCGTCTTTTCACAGCATCCCATGTTTCCAGCATGCCATGAGCCGCCCCTTTCTGGAAGAGTTGGTTACTTGCCATGGTATGTTGTAGGCAACTTGACTTCGTGTCATGTCTGCTGTTGATGTGATGTGTTGGGCAAAAGACTTGGGTATTTTCGGAAATCTGAGAGAACGTAGAGATTCGGTGACTGGCTGACATCGAAGGTACAGTATAGGCGAAGTGGTCTTGGAAAGTTTGGCATCACAGTCCTTGGGATGCCGATGACCAATGGCAGGTCTTCCTCATACTTCAGGTCAAATGCTTCCGCCTCAACGATATGCCTGTTTCCCCAGTCAGAAAGAACTTCAGTCACATGTTCAACACTACTCACAGATATCCTGGCTATCTCAAACTCCAGTCCTGCTTCAAACGTCTTCCAAGACATAGACCTTGGGCCCACAAAGCTTCGCATATGCAACCATGGAAGGGAAGGTGTTTCCTGACTCAACGAATTGATCGTATCGGTCATGCCATCAATTGCAACTGCTATCGCCGAGGATTGTTGGTGGAGGCAATGATGTTGATGATGGTGAAGCTGCAAAGGTGACCTTGAACGATGAAGGCTATTGTGGTTGTCTTGGAGCAAGCCTAGTGTCCACGAAGAGAAAATCACGGCATGCAACTTCATCAAGTGCGATCAGAGGGCTGATATGTGCTTTTGTACTCGTGCAGGTTTGGACGTGAAAGAAAAGGGTGCTAAAATGGAGGTCAGTTGACTGTCAATAGAGCGCAGATATGATCAGGGTGGGGAGATGAAATCGTACACTGGATAGAGTTTGGTCATGGACCCCATCAACAAGGCCATCAATTACTTCTTCACTGCGGGGCTTGGGACATTCCGAGATTGGGTTTCAGGCTATCGACACGAGCAGATGCATCTTTGATGTGTTTTGACTTCTGGGGAACCCTGAGAGTACTTGCGGTCGTTTGAAGTGCTAGGCTTCTTGGTCGAGGTGCTAGGCTTCTTGGTCGAAGTGCCAGGTTTCTTTGTACCGAGTTTTTCGCTTTGGATGGGGTATAAGGGCTCCTAGCTTCCGATTAGTGTGGACCTAGATTGATGAACACATAATGTACATACCACACTGTTGATCCATCATTCTCCAGTCTCCCAACAACATTATCGTTTGTGGCCATTGAGGCGACCAACCTTGGTTGGCGGCCGGTCTACGACCCTCGGTTTCATCATCACTNGCAAGATATAAAAGATACTTACTACTTCTCGGTTGCCTGCTTCTTTACGAGTTCCTCCAGGGCTTTGAGGTTCTCGGCCGACCACTTGCCAAGGAACTTCTTCTGGTTGTGCCGGAAGAAGTCCCTCTTCGCGCGATACCGGAAGGCATCCCGCACCGGACCATCGTCGCTCTCTTTCTCCAAATTCTCATCGTCGCCATCGTTGGCGAGGAACTTCTTCTGGTTGTGCGCGAAGAAGTCCCTCTTCGCGCGATACCGGAAGGCATCCCGCACCGGACCGTGGGTTGCGAGTGGCTTGGCGACTATGATCGTTAGAAAAGGCTACAGTGACCCAGGTATGAACGATTTTGATGACCTGACTCACTGAGTGTTGTCCACTGGAATCAAACAGCATTTGGGTCGATGTACAACGAACGAGTTGAGCGTAAAAGGAAAAGATAAGAGTTGGGATAAATCGAAAGGCTACTTACTGCGCAATCTGGGAACATTTGAATCTTCCCGTCCGGCACCCGTGTGGGCACTGCATGCGAAGATAGGCGCGCAAGAGAGAGAGACCAACAAGAACTGTCTTCCAAGGTTAAATTGCCAGATTCCCCACTAATGAAAGCGGGCTTGGAAGAACGAGTTCTTGGAGGGGAGACCAATAAGACAACCAACGATCCAACAACGAACCACACCCCACAGATTACAGGCACGCCAATCCAACGTCATGACCCGCCCGTAACTGTGAAATGTGTTGCCCCCTTATAGATAAGGAGGTTTAGGTTGGATCGCTCGATGCCAAGGTCTCCGAGCAGGAGGAGTAGGCACTGCGGAAGCGAAAGGAGAAGGAGCAACAGGAGCAGAAGCTGGATATTCTGCGCGATCCTGTTGAGCCCTCGCGGGTGGAAAGGGGGCTGGGCCTTGAGCAACCAGTTGACTGGTGCCAGGGCGGTGATCACCCGGTCCCATTCCATTGACGAGGATAGCATTGAGAATAGGTGCAGCTTGCTGCAAGAATTCTCTTGCTCCCTCGGGCGAGAGCTGTAGAACAGCTTCTCCCATCTGTACGGCCGCGCGAAGCGCCTTGATCCTCAACTCTCCCTCTCTCAAGGCTGCGAGGCGGTCCCGCTTCTCTTGTAAGAGCAGTTCCTTCTCGCGTGCCAATTGATAGGGCGAGGCGAAGGCCTCGGAGCCTGGTGGTGGTGGTGGCAGTGGTGACTGCGATGATTGTGGTGGTGGTGGCATCTTGCCTGACATCTTTGTAGTTGTCCTGGAGAGAGAATTTCGATTGAAGGTCAAATTGATAATTTATTTGTGCGGTCGGCAAGTCGGAAGTTGTTTATTCCGATCGGCATTTCGCACTCTGTAGCGAACCAATTGCTTCTTGCCGTTGAGCACTGAAGTGAAGATTATTTTTCCAATCTCCCTTGCCCCTTTGCTAAGCGAAATTAGCGACAACACGTGACATTTGCATCCACCAAGTTCTACTTGCTGTAATTACAGGTGTTTCTTCTACCCAAAGCATTCACACAGTAAGTTGTATTGGCTTGTTAATGTTAGCAGTGAACAAAGATGTATTGAGGGTTGCTTGATTGCATGCTTAGCTAAGCCCACGATTTATCTTGTGGATTCAAGAGACTAGGATAAGCGGCAAACACTTACGATTAACTCACAACGTATATTCAGCTATACAAACATACACATTCAACTCGTTTTATACGACTACATGTTTCCCTAAATAGCTAAAGTAGAAGAGTAGCTGTATAGTTCTTGCGCCAATACAAAAATATAATATCAAAGTATAAAACTATCTCTTTGGTTGAGACTCTATATTTAACTTCTATACCACAGTTCTGTTGAACAATATCACCTTTTGCAAGACCTTACGTCCTTTCTATGGTCTTAGGGTTATGAGTAACAATGGAGAAACACCAAGGCAGAAGGTGCCCAGCACGTGACTTTTCTGGATGTCCAACAGAAGGACTAGAGTTCATCAGCTTGATTTGATACTGAGTGTAAGTTGACTTCTATAAGAAACTTCCCTAGGTAGAAAACAAATATTACTCGAATCTCAAACCACGTTACCAACACAGTGCCACTATATCTCTTAATTTATTCCTCCCCCTCAAAATACTCTCCATATGCCCACTGCCAAGTTTCCCATATTTCAATTCTACCGAGGGGTTCATCGTCAATAAAGGCGGATAACAGAGGACGTACTTCCCAGACTGTTATATTCGTGAACAAAAAATGACCTACAATTCATACGTTACAAGAGGATTATCTTCAGGGTTGATCACATATTCTTCGAAAGTTAGATAAGGAAAGTATCATGAGAGAACTGTATTTTGTCAGCCCTTGAAATTTACTCAGATGTAAGTATTCTATTTCTGAATCCCGCCTACGATTTGGAATTGTGGGTTGAAGTACCGCTTTCGTAAGAGAGACTCTTACTAGATAGTCGACTAGTAGAAGGTTACAAGAAAAGATAAGCACCAGCAAATTCGTAGTCGAAGCAGACGAAAATTTTGCAGTCTTGATCTTTTCATCACAACAGCGATCTCACAAGATACTATAGATGCGGGATATATATCGAAGATTGTTAGCTGTCGAATTATTTAGTGCTAGTCGAATCTCATAGGGTTTTCAATTAGAACTGAATCACGGCTGAGATTATAGGTATTCAGTAGTAGACTTAAGATTCATCATCCATGCTGCAATGTGGCAGTGTTCTTTGCCAATTTAGGATCAAACAGTAGAAGCACTCATGATGGCAGAGAAAAACATATTTCAATTGCTGTAGGTGAAGAACGTTTCATCTCTCAGATCCTGTACCATCTTGGCCTAGGAGATTCCTCCAAGACATCCCTCGCTAAGTTTATAGTCAGAATATTTGCGGTGCTCCCCAGTTTTATAAACCACGTTCTTCAACTTACAGTATGTCTTCTTCTTATATAAAGATTGCTTGATATTGTCTAAGAAATCAATTCTTGATCTTTCATTACTGAATTTCCACCCTCTACTGTGGTTGTGAGCATTTCTATCGAACTGTTAAATTACAATGGCAGTTGTCAGTTACTACAGAACCTTCATACATCCGTGACTTGAATTTCAAGAGATACTAATTTAGTGACTGACTGGACTCCAAAAAGAATACGTCAATCGTTTTATCGTCTCCTCTTACATGCAACGCTATCGAATTTAGCTTGTTCGCGCGTATTCCCCATTTGAAACTAGAAATAATTTGTACTCAAGTATTTTTGATTTAACGTATAAACTTTCTGAATACAGACTGATACTTAGGTATTCGACAAAAGCATATCAGCGTCTGCCCTGACGTTAATTTCACACATAGATTTTCTTGTTCTAAGGTCTGAACAGATATAGTAAGGTTAGCATTGCACAAGGCTTGGCCAAGGAGGACATGAGAAAACCTCCATCCACGTGAGAATATTGAGACATGATTTTCCAATGCATGTGCCATCTACAAGAATGGTGCCTCTTAGCTCGAATTCATATAGACAACCCCAATAATCGGGTGAGAACATGAGTCTACCTTCGCTAATCCATCAACACAAACGGTCGTAAAAGAACAAAACACTATCATCGCTCATTTCAAGAAATCTTGAACAAGCAAGCAAGCTCATACCTCTATCTGTCTCTAATCCGTACTCCATATAAATATACAAGACCCAAAGCACTCCCCCAACTCAAGTCATCAAAACGAGGCACTCGTACCTAGTCAAACAAGACCTACTCATCAGCTAGCCTCACCCATCCGCATCCCCATCCCTAAACCCACCCACTTACCCATGCCCCTAGTAAAAACCTCATACTCAAAGTATAAAACCACCACTTCTCAGCAAAGTAATATACCCATCCGTTCCCCAGCCGTATAAGAGCCAGCATCCCAGACACTGCCCCTTTCCTTCTAACCACACAACTGACCCCAATCACGTCGCTATCCCCAAAATTCCTTGGGCCTTATCCAAAATCTCCAACTCCAGCCCCATGCTTTTAATCGAAGGTTAAGGCATGAATCGACGACACCCATCTTTTCGACGCTAACACTAACACTCATACCAATACCCTCAATCTTCATCCCTTCCCTTCCTAAACCCCTGCGAAATAGAGCTGTCGCCAGCAAGAAATCGCTCGAGAGCCTACAGGAGAGTTGGAACGAATATAGATTTATGATACTGAAGCTAGGATGGTTCCTCTATGGTACGCAGCAATTTGTTCTACTGTCATTGGATCGTGTTTGCCTGGTTGGAAAAAGATCTTGTTTCCTGGATATTATGTATATATTGTTGTAGATAGAGTTAGTCAGATTGGAAGGAGTATATATGATATACTATATAAAATAGTTTCAGCTATCAATACCTAGTACCCAATAAGACAGATTGTCAACCGGTCTCAAATAACCAGATAACATATCAACTATAATTCTAGCAGAGATGTAGATACCTGCTCCAAGCCCGTTCGTCCATCATCTATCTATACCATCTCACAAAACTCCACCATGCTATCGAAGCCGGTACATATCCTTAAACATTCAGTATCACAGATACTTTTGTCTCATTTCATGTACTCGTACAAGACCCCATGACTCACCACAGATCAACACCTTCCCTGAAATAATCCTACAGGTCCGACACCTTTCCCATTCCTTTCCCACCCTACTTCTCGCCAGGATGACAGGAAGTACGCAACAAACAAGTCACCACGCAAGCAACCCGTACTTCCCCACAGAAAACCGTCCCATAGCTAGAATCTTACAAAATACAGAATACATATCAATTCTAAACTCTAGATCTGAAAAACACTACCTACAATACACACCCGTCCAACCTACGAATATACATATCACATTTGACAAACAAACATTCAAGAATCAACACCAAAAGAAAATCCGACAGCAAACAATCTCACACGCCCCCTTCCTAGTTTCCATTATACCAGTATCAAACACCCCAAAAAAGAGGAGACAACCACACCAGATCCCATCCAACCACCAGTAATCCCCCACAAACCCCTCTCCTCACCACCAAACTCCCAAAAACGCCCTCGGTTCCAATATATTCGTGGATCCTTTCCCTTCCAAACGAAAGTCACAATCACCAATAGAAGACTTCTCTCTCTCTTATCCCCTTCCCATCCCAGTTCATGTCCAGCCCGTTCTCAGCAAAATCTGTTTATCCCCCAGGATATGTACCATAACAAGGGCGGCGGGAGTGATTTACATCTACTTCTCTACACTCCCCTAAACCCTTGAAGATAAGGGAAAGGGGACAGTCATCGTAAGATCCTACTATACAGTTCTTTGAGCTACTAGCTAGAATTTACGATTCTTACGACCGCTAGAGTGGTGTTACAGTACGTAGAGTACAGTACCAACTACACCAAAAAACACAAGAAATCACAAACAACCCCTCATCCTCATTCAAAACCCCAAAGATTCTTATTCTTATTCTCATTTCATTTTAATTTCCATTCCCAATTCTCACCACACACAACCTATCTACCCACCATACCATACCATACCATACCATACCATACCATACCATCTAGAAACACCCCACCCCACCCCATGAACTTTCTCCTCGTGGTACTCTACGAAAAAGGTACAGATACGAAAGAATATGAAGAAGAAGAAGAAAAAGAGAACATCTGTAGCCAGTGGAGCCCGAGCCCGAGATACAACGTAACAACGATATGGTATCGTATCCCCATCCCGCAAGAACAAGCAAAGCAAAGCAAAGAAAATACCCATTTTCATACCATCATCCCAACGCCCAGCAATGCAACGCCACCCATCCATAAGTGCGAAAGAACGCTCGGAAATGCCCAGGCATGACAATTTTTACACGCCACCCAACCAATTCCACCCACGATTTGGATGGCACCAATATAGGCAAGACACCCATCAATCAACCTTCTCCCAATCCGGGACAACTACCATCTTCCCCATCACCTTACCCATAGCTGCCACCTTGCCCTCAAGATACTTCTTACCCTCCGCATCATTCGGATCCTTCCTACTCTCCACCACACAACCAGTGGTCAGAAACTCCCCCGCCATGCCCTTAGACACAAGCATATCCGTACCACCCCAGCACAACTCCACCCTCCCACTCGCTCTAACCACCATCTTCCCAATCCAACCCTCTTTATCAACCGCCTCTTCCGTCGGTTCCTCAACCAGCTCTTCATCTTTAATAACGATTTCTTGCTGACCTTCGGTTTTGACCGGGTGTTTGGGAGCCGTGAGATCAACTTTGGTACTGGTGCCTGTGATTTCTACGCCGTCTTTGGCGAGTTTGGCATCTTTCGGGTGTTTGGCGGCGTGGGGGTGATCGGGTTTTTTCTCGGTGAGGGGATTGTAGAGTTTAGGGATGATGGGTGGGAATTGGAAGAGATAGATTCGACCTTCACCTTTGGTGTGTGTTTGACCTTCAGTTTGTAGTCCTTCCATGGGATTGCCGCCATCGTCCATTGCACGGCGCGTAGAGGCTTCATCTGGGACCACTGCTTGCATATCTTGAAGTTCTGCTGCGAGGACAGCAACGTCTTCTGCGTGGCGGCGTTTTTCTTCAACTTCTTCTTCAGTCTCGGCGGTGGGTTCTTCTTCTATCTTTTTCTCCTTTTTCTTGATTCTGGGGGGTGCTTGTTGACCTCCTGGAGGAATGACGGGTTCGTCTTCTGTTGGCTCCGTCTTGACGCGTACGTTTTCCCCTGTGATTTCGAATTGTGGTGTTCCATCTTGAGGTGTTGCAGATTGTGGTGTCTGCTCGTCAATATCCATCGCTTCAACTCCCTCGGCCACTTCAGCTCTTCCATTGCCTTTAGCGACTTCCTCGCCCTCCTTCTTTGGCTCAACCTCTTCCTCTGGCTCTCTCTTGATCTTCACAGCATTTCGATCCACATGCTCGGTTCTATTCAATCGAATAGGTCTATGTGTCTTTTTCCTGGTACCCAAGTAGATCACTCCATCGTCGTTGTTGAGAGCAGACTCATTGAGCTTAGCAATATCAACTCTTGTTCCAAGATCCATATCCGGATACTCGGGAAATTCCATCGTTTTTCCTCCTTCAGAGCGACTGAAATATCCATTGCCACCTCCTGATCCACTAGGACCAGATCCAGAACTGTGACCAATGCCACCCCCTCCACCTCCCCCTCCACCGCCGCCACCAGACGATCCGGATGTAAGAATGGTTTGAGTTTTGTGAGCTATAAATCCAATTAGTTCAGAGAAACCCGCACAAAGTGAAAAGATAAACGTACTCAAACCCTCCGGCACAATTCCAAACAAACTACTCGCCCCATTATGTCCCCTCGCAAATGATCTTCCCATAATATCACCACGTCCCCTACCACCTCTACCCCTACCTCTAAAAGCTCTAGCCTTTCTGTCCAGCTCAACCTGCAGCCTTTTTCTCTCCTCCTCAGCTCGTTGAATCTCCTCGGCCGCCAATCTCTCTCGTTCCCCTTGATCTCTTCGAATAGCCTTGGGTTTGAATTTACTCTCAACCACTGGTTTCTTTCCACCTCTACCAACGGTATTTAGCAGACCCTTCCCCCTCGTACCCCGAAGCGCAGGCGCAGGTGGCGGCACAACATTTTCTCTCGCCTCAACTGGTGCGCGAACGGGTGTAGGAGCTGGTGTTTCGGTGGGTATGGGTGCAGGTGAAGAATTTGGTGAATGTTCCGAGGAGTCATTATTCGGTTGGTTCTGTGACGGACCTTCGAGGGGTGTTGAAGGGGCTGGAGGGGTATCATTCGGCGCTGGATGGGATTCAGGTTCGTTTTTTATAGTTGCTGAGACGGCTGGAGGTGCTTCATCTTGAACTTCGGGAACGGTGGGAGGTTGAGCTGCTGCCGCTCTGCGACCTCGTCCACCTCGTCCGCCTCGTGGTGCTCGAGCACCTTTTGGTGGCATTTTAAAGATGGATGGATGGTTTGACTATGGTAGAAGGGTGTTATCGCATTGAGATTGTTGTGCGACAGCTGTGGTTGTGTTGAGATCGATTGCGACTGATATGGGCTTGAAATGTATGATCAGCTAGATAGAAGAATTTGGCGGGGTTGATAAAATAATTTTGGGAGCTTCCGAGCCACTCACTTTTGATTGGCTCGGACCAGCCACTACCCTGGTCACATATTCACTATCCCCACGTCCTAGTCCTGTATAAAATACTCAGTGTTGCACAAAGATATTCCAATGTGCATAACATTACCTTAAAGGCCTAGGGGGGGTTTTTTACACCGTCCTACGACCGTTCCTGACTCATTATAGATATATAGGTATTAAATTCTCGTAATAGTATCAGAATGATTTAGTCTCCCTTCCTAAATTATAATCGTTAATTTGCCTAATCGTTCTAGATACGTTGAAGAATTTTCAATACTTATAGTAGGTAATAATTATATATTTTTTAATTATTATATATTAGAAGCGTTTAGTTTATTATAATTATTCTAGGAGCGTCGTACAACCGTTCCGCAAGCGTTCTACGAGCGTTGCGCGAGCGTTACGAGTTCAAATCGTTACGAGGGCACTAGTGCCAAGCCAAGACCTTGGAATAGCCTCACCTGTATGTCAACGAATGCTATCACACAACCACCCACGTACGCAGCTACCTATGGGGATACAAACGGCCGTGTACGCACGCAGGTAAATTTTGCCCGAATCGAACGATTTTACAACTTATAATTTAATAGCGTTGAGGCTCGTAGAGTAGGAGCGGTACCGAGTAGACTTTACTGTCCGTGCGCACCTAGCTCCTAGGCAGATTCCCCTTTAATAGTTCTATTATAATTACCTTAATTAAGTCTTAGGTTCTATAATACTTTTGAAATATAAGGCTTCTAGAATAGTTTTCTTTTTTAAGTATTAGAAAAATCTAAATAAATATTAAAACTAATTATTCTATTATTATTAAAATAATTAATAGCTATACCTAGGAACGCTTAACTTTTCGTAACGCTTGCCAAGACGTAACGCTTCCAGAACGCTCCTAGGCGTATTAGTACTAGGACATAGTCGCACCACGCTGTAAAAAAACCCCCCCTGGCCTTTAAGGTATTACCCAACCATTCAACCAAGTCAATTTCCGACCCCTTACCACACAAGCCAGAACATTTCACTCGCATATATACATCGTCACTTCATTACCAAATTTGTTCCATCCATTCCAGAAAAGCCAGTTACTCTAGGTTATCCCAAAATGCAAGGTTCGGCATCTGGAATTCCATTCCATTCCAGGACCCCCTTGTGGAATATTCCGTTCCAAATAGTATAAGTGTTGGAATATTCCGTTCCAAAGGGTGGAATATTTGGAATTCCAATTGGAATCCATCACGTGGCCCGCAAAAGAGTAGTTCCGTTCCGAGCGACCAATAGGAACCCTAGCCTTAGTATTAGCACACCCTGGTGCACCTACACATCTCACTAGGACGCGCAAAAGAGCCTCAAATACTCGCATTTGCGCCTTAGACAGCCGGTATACGCACTTTCCAGACCGCCGGTACACAAGCAAATTCACCTTGCGGAATAGTACGCGTAAAAGAGCCTCAAATACACGCATTTGCGCCTCGATTCACCTTATTAGTCATATACAGGTGACGCCGATAGTTAGTTAGGCGTAGGCAATAATCACAATTTCAGTCCTCACTCTACCACAAATAGAGCTCTCTTATTGGTTAAATGGTGATNAGGCCTCAACCCTTGGAATATTCCGTTCCAAATTAGAGAGCCTTTGGAATATTCCACCTTGGAATGGAATCTTGGAATCCGTGGAATCGTATTCCAAGTGCCGAACCTTGCCAAAATGTTATCCAAAGATGAATCGAGTGCACTTACTCGAAAAGAGTCAATGAACACGACCTTCTAATATCCCTTGACAGAACAAAAAGTATGAATTCTCTTTTACTTGCTACTACCCCACTTCAATCTACTTCAACCTTTTGTTCTCCAATACTGAGAATTAACACGCAAATATGTGCGTACTTCTTTCTCTTCTCTCTCTCACTAGAAAAAAAAGAAGATTGAAAGATAAACATAAAATAAACACCTCAACCCTTACAAAGAAACGCTACCTACGAGTACTAATTTTCAAACTGTCAATTAACCCACTCTATCCAAACAAATCCCAAAACCACATAATCCAATTTCAGATTTCTACATATAAATTCTCGACTCCTAGCTTACTTTCCACCGTTTCCTTGAAAATCACAAAATATATCAATCTCAAAATCTCAAAATCTCAAGAACGAAATAAGGAATATCCGCAATACAACAAAAACACCAAAACACTCCACAAAATCCCTTCAAAATCCAACCATCACATAAGCCACCCTTCCCCATCACTTCACAATTCTGTTAATTCAGAAAAAGGTAACAGCTCATCATCATTTCCCGTCCGAAAGGTCAAAAGTCACTCTACTCTTTCAATCTCACTTAATATACCTACCTATGTACGTATCCTCTCCAACCAAATCCAAAATATAGAATAAAATACTATATCAAACTCCAACTTCAACAACAACAACACCTTCAAGAAAGCATTCCATTCCATCATTCTACAGTACCACCACACACAAAAAACCTACCGACTTGAATATTTCCCGTACGTACAAGTAGCAGCAAGTTTTTACTAAAATACAACGTTATATCCATTCCATCCCATATCTGCACCATTTGCGTAAAAGCATACTCCCCATCTCCCTAGCCCCCNTCCAACCCCTCAACACCCTTCCAACCCCTCAACAACCCCAAAAAACAAAACCCTCGACCCAAAGAAAGCATCTAAACTCCATACATCCTCCCAGACGAAACAAACATCGGGTTTTCAGGGGGGGATTTCACTTTACCCCGTTGCCGACCTTATATAGCCACCCTAGAAAACCTACATTCTTTTCGCCTGGGAGTCTGGGACAAAGTGCAATTGCAAACACCATTGAGTAGAAAAAATATGAAAATGGGAAACTCGGTAATCTCATACCCTTTCCCTGCTATCCTATATATACTATATATACTCTCTAATTCTAGATCTACATATATTATAACAAACCGCACCTTATAGAGGATCAAAATCAAAAGACACCCTCTCCTCTCATACCCACCTCATCATCCCACAATACAGAAACACCAGTCCAGTCCTCTTCATTCTCACCCATAACTCATATCCCTCATCCATAACCCATGCTCACACATCGTCAATCAACCAATCTACCAATCAACCAATCGCTCCACAATTGAAATTCAAATCCCCCCACCAAACACTCGCATCCACCAAACACAAGAGGTCATGCTAGGTCGGAGCTACAGTAACAAGGTAACCAACTCCACACGTATCCAACAGAACAACAACAGCAAAAGTAAGACACGATTGATTCATGTCACAGAAAAATCGTCAAGAATAGGTTTACACACTCAGTCAAGGTGCGATCATACGCACATAATCAAATCACACACAAACAACCAACCACAACAAATAAAAAGTATCAAAGTTTCTCATTGGTATCAAAGTACTACCCATCCATCCCCTCATTCATCCCCACATACTCAAATAGTACGCACGGAGACGACAGTAAAGAGGGAAAAAAGGAGGGAAAAAAAAATTAACATCCGGGCAATCCCAGGTGAGGTCAAGTCACATCAGCAGAGTCTCTCATCATCCATTGCTTGCTTGCCTGACAACCATCCCCATATCCTTCATCCATCCATCCGTAAACGCCATTTTTTAGGGGTCTGTCAAATCGCATTTCCTTCTTAAGAAAGCCACATGAAAAAAGCACACAAAGGAAATCAAGGAAAAGAAGGAAAAAAGAAAGAAGAAGCGAAAAGAACCATTCAACAGCCATTACAATCCATTTCAGTGTCAGAAGGAAGAAGGAAGAAGAAGAAAAAGATGAGAGAGGAAAAAAAGAACAAAGCATTACACGCGCCAACCCCAATTATTTCTTATTATCGCGCCGCCAGAGAAATGGTTGCAGCGTCTTGGAGGTTGTTTTGTTCGTTGGTCTCGTCATATCATGGGGCATCGTTACGCTAGAAGCAGATGGTTGCGTTTCTTGTCTGGGTCAGGTGAAAATGGTGTGCACCATGTTGCGCGGAAAAGTGAAAAAAATGTGTGGATCCATGTACGCCATAAAGATGCAATGTCGATGGCAGAATGGCCCATGAATGTAATGTGGATTTTTGGTTGTGAATGTAGAAAAGGATTCAGATGTGTGCGGTAGGAAATACCATATCAGGAATTATCACCGTATCTGATCCAATAATATACAGAGAATCGAAGTCGTATTTTTCATGTCGAGACGTGGCAGATTGATCAACTACGCCTTGACTCGGACCAATTGAGTGAAAGGTTCACGAGTCTCGAAAGGCATGTGTTTAGCGACATCTTCAAGAGATGGACTTGACGATGGGAGTGATGGTCGAGATTTTGGGAGATGCATTGGTGGAAGGACGAAACCACTTTGCAATTCGGTTCGAACGTACAGGGATGCTCTCTTATAACGACGATCAGAGTACTTGTCGAAGACGGCAGCATGATGAGTTTGGGGATGTTGGCAGCACTCAACCAACATGCATACCAAGGGTCGAAGTTGAGTCCAAGTGTATCCAGAGTAGTAGACATGAGCATGGGTCTGTAGAAAGTTAGTGTTTTGTGATACAACCACAAGAAGGAAACGTACCCATTCTCCCTTCTTCAACAAAAGACGGGCAAAGCAATGAGCACCTGCTGCAATGTAGCTAGGAGGACATCCAACAAATCGTTCATCCATGATAGTAACCTCAAGGAAGTACTTGGCCAATGTTCGAGTCTCCAAATCGTAATCATCCGCCTTGCTGATACGTCGGAGGAAGCTCATTGGTCCAGGCCATCCAAGTTCAAATTGAAGCATACTCAACATAAATCTCTCAGCCTTGAGAATTTCGTCGACTGTATATCCACCATCAACCATGTATACAATCTCGCTGACAGAGGGGCAATTGATCTCTTCGTACTTGGCGGCAACAAAGATGGCGGTAGCACCAACAAGCTGAAGTTTGCCAAGCGAGACAATCTTGCATGACAAGAAGCGATCAATGTAGTTGACAGTGAGGAACAAAGTTTCTGGCAGCAACGAAAAGCGGTGGTGAACCTGAATCAACCAATCCATCAAGACGGAACGCATTGACCATTGGATCTCTGCTTGGTTGTCCATGTAGTGTGCATTGGGAAGCATCTTCATCTAGATTGGTAAGTTAGCAGTGTCGTTGATTAAGCGAGGTTGACAGCTCGCTAAACAAAGAGAATGACGACAAGTCGGCGAAACAGATGGAAGAGCGCCGATTCCCAGCCTCCTCGCCCTCCCCAGCCTCCTGAATAGAATTGCGTGACCGACGCGACGCGGGAGTAACACGTCGGCCTTGAAAGTGAAGTCGGTGGAAGTGGGGGTACTAACCTCAAGTTCTCTCATGTATGCAAAAATCTCATCGCCATAGGCAGCCACCATGCTGGTATCCCAAGCCTCATCTTCAATATCCTCTTGAGTTCGGGTGCTTTCAACAAGAATTGCAGCAGCCTCAAGCTCTTTCTTGGTTTTGTTGGTAATCTTTGGGAAGAGAACAGTAGTGGCACCTCCAGTAGTGTTGTCTCCACGAGATCGATAGGAATGTGCAGTGGTGTAACCTTGTTCGTCGTAGATCTCCTCTTCATCTTCCTCCCAGTACTCTTCAGGCTCAATTGGACCAGAGCTGGTGCGCTTGACATCGTCAGCGTTGGATTGAGCGGCCTCTTGAAGCTTGACATTCTCTTCTTGCAACTCAGCCATTGTGAGGTACGTGTCGTAAGCCTCTTCAGTGATGACTTCTTGCTCCTCAATAGCGTCTTCGTAAATTGGATCAGTAGGAACAAGAGGGGCGACAGAGGTTGCAGCGTTGTCCAAGTATTTGCTTTGTGTGCGTCGGAGGACTGGCTGCTCTTGCTTCAGTTGTGGCTGACTCTTGTGTTGTCGCGGCTCGAGAACTTGGTTGACTGCAGCTGGTGCGCGAACGGCAGCAGGTGGGGCAATTGGTGCGTTCAAAAGAGCGTCTTGTGCGTTGTCCTTGTAGATTTTGGTGCCTTTCTTGGACAAGGTGCGCTTTGGAGCTGGCATGTTGGACTGGGAATCTCCGAGGGGGACTTTGGTTGCGACAGTGATTGAAAGAGAAGCCGACGTGGCGGGGAGGTGAGTCTTGCCGGGGGCGGAATTGAGTGGTCTTTGGGCAGGACGCAGAAGCGCAGCCGCCTTCTCAACAACAACGTGCGAGGGGGGCTTGACGAAATCGGATTTGTTCGATCTACCATGAATGACAGAATCATCGTGAACAATCAAGCTCTTCGTAGTGTTGCTCACATCTCCAAAAGCGGTTCGTTTGGCAGCTGCCTTGAGACCTCCTGCTGGTGCCATACTGTTGAGTGTGCCCGTGGACTTGTGGCGTTGATGGAGGGTTTGTTGTTTGGTGGATGGAGCGGTATTCTCGTCGCCAGGAAGGCGAAGAGGACGGAATCGTTGGGGCTGCGAGATTAAATGTCAGTCTCCAGCTTGTGAAAGCGATGTTTGGGAGAAAATGTGGTTGTTTTGAGAAAGGGTGAGGAATGTGCGAGGTCCCACTCGAGAAAATATGAAATATGTCAATGGCGGCAGCCAGTGAAGGACCATAACAAGAGAACACAACACTCACTCTCGCGTCCATGGTGGGAGGTTTCAGTAATAGAATACTGGGATTGGAATTACAATAGCTAATTGCCAAAAGAGGACATGCAACTCGTATCTAGCACTACTCGATCGCTGGAAGGGCAGATGGGATTGTGCAAAATATCGTCGTCGTCGAGGATTGCAAGTCGCGGTTCCCAAAAAGCTAAAAGGGGGCAGAGGGCGGTAGGGGGAGACGAAGATATTATGGGGGGGTGGGAGAGGAGAACTGCTTCGTAGTAATTTCTGTCTGATTTCTGGGTGGATTGGATGCAGGACTGCTGCGATTTGCACCAAGGCGAAGAAGTGCTGCAGGAGAAGTAGAAGAATTACTGCAGGTCCATGGAAGATGTTGTGGAGGAGGGGGTGTGGTGGATGTGAAGTGGGTGAGTTGGTGAAGAAGTCGAGGGAAGAAGGATGGAGATGCAGAGCGACGGGGCAAGATGGGCAAGATTGCAGACGGCGATGCCCTGATGTTTTTGACAGGGCAACCTCGAACTGCACCTAAACAAAGATGGTCGAGTGCACGGGCAATGTAAACACGCCGATCGCGTGGAACGGTTCAGCGAGTGACACTAACGCCGATGCCAAGCCGAGGCCGCAGGGAGTCGCCGTTGCGACGAGCAACGATCCCGAGCTCCGTCGCCCGTCACGTCTCATCCAGAAGCCCTGATATTGGAAAGTTCTTGATACTGGTCCACCATCACTACAAAATTCGGGTTTTTTTGGCATCTACTTGTTGGTCTATATCTATGTAGATATATGATCCACAAATTCCACATCTTCCCCTCACAATCGCATTGTATTTCCTTTGTTTGGCGATTGTTGACTTTCGCATCCTCGGACCCCGGCAGAACACCAATCTCACACGCACGCACGTGACGACTCCTCATCGACGACGACCACCTCGAAATGCACTGCCAACGGCATCGAGAAGTGTCGCATCGCCATCCTCTGCACATCCATTTGTTGCGCCGCTCAAGGCGATCCAGTTTCCGTCGTCCTGGTTTGTATGCGACAGGCGAGAGGCATCTTAGCCGCTCGGCGGGCTCTGTCGATGCTCTCCTTCCAGGTCAGCCACGATTTGGCTGGAGCTGCTGCTGATGGATTTGCCGGGTCCCCACCGCACACCTCCTCTGCCATTTCTGGAGAGGAGGGCATGCCACCCCTCATTGGCCGTGAATTCCTTTTAAAGGTATTTGAATGTTGCCCTTTTCTTCATTCTTTCATAGCACTCCCTCTTTGTACTCTTTCGTACACCCCCATCCCGATTAGCCAGGCGCTGCGCTGCATCCAGGATCGATCCGAGGCGGATATCGAGGGGTAGCCCGTTGGAGCCCATGGCGCAGACCGTCTAAGGTTCCTTCCACACACCACAACACAGAGCGTGACCGCGACGTTGTTGACAAAGCTTGACTGGCTCTCGCTGCATGGAGCGCATATCTCCCAAGCTTGCATTCAAGGTCAGAGGTCAGAGGTCGAACGTCTCCCGGCCACGGGCTCTTGTTCGGCTTCGATATCTTGAACTCCGCCTATTGGGTCGTCGTCATCGCCCATCTCAAACCCGCGCTGAAGTCAGAGGACCGCCAACCCTGCAGGGTCATCAAAGGACCAACCATACCTCCACAGCCATCGCAGAACCCATCTCATATCAGAAAACGCACTGCGCGTATTTCCACCCCTCACTCATTCATAGACTTCTTGCGCAATGAGGAAAAGTTTCCTGTGCCGACTCGCCAAAGCCAAAGCCAAAGGCGCTCGTTGCGCTGGTCGACCAAGGTTCCCTGCAGCTGTGGCACACGACAAACAGAATCGTCTACTAGAGCTGCACTTGTAGAGTGTGATGATCCATCTAGTCCAGTCATCGTAGCACGAATGTCAAATGGTCGACGTGAGAGAATCCACACGATGGAGAAAACGACACGCATCCCAGCCGGGAGAAAAGTCTATCTTGGTCATATATCGTCCTAGTGGCCGATAGGGATTCCACTTTCATGCTTCCAACGACTTCCATCTTTTTTGCTTGGAGTTGTGTGAGTACCTGGAGGGGCCACGAAAGGCGGTAGCCGAGACTCTCACAGCTTCCATCCATATCGATCAACGGGCAATACTGAATACACAATCTTCCCAAAGATCAGACTAACTACGGAGTATTCGAGACTATTCTGGTCAATCCTCGAAAGGGGTTCTGAACCAGCGTTCAGCGTTCAGCGTTTAATCTTGGGGCATAAATCTGCTTTGCGACTTGCGACTATGCGCCAGCGCATACCAACATCCTTGGGCAAAGATTCTCAATGTGTATCAGTATCAGCGCAAACCCACCACTAACACCAAAGCTGCAACGCAAATACACTAAACTCAGTCCACTCTCGGTGACCTGGTCCGATACTGCGGCGTACTAAAGCTACAACGTAAAGGTCTCATAACAGGGGACGTTCTGTTTCCTCCAACAGTTTGAAGAAGAAGGGTAACACCCATCCATGATCATCCTCCACCGCATCCTTGCCTCAGACGTTGGCGCGGCCATCATTGGCTAGCCAGACCTAATCAAGCACTTGGCCACTGCGTCTGGAGGAGCTGTTCGTTGTCTCAACACCCGCGGGAAAGGGCCAGAGGCAGCTGGGGATTTCCAGTCGCATCGCATCGCATCCATCAGACTGCAGAGCGGTGGGCGCAATTCAATGGAAATGGTGAGGGTGAGTGTGGCCAGCGTGGAATCGATGTGGTGTGTTTCTTGCCCTATCTGGCGATACATTGATGGGCAACACCAGACAGACAGGCGCCCCTCCGAAAACGGGCTGCACGGGAAAGACTCGATGGGGGAGCAAACATAGGGCTTCTTGGGCCTCTTCGGCCTCTTCTCCTCAGATGGGCGCACAGGAGAGCTCTGGCACTGGCAACCATATATACTGCCCTCGGTCTCTGCGACGTTCTGCTAGAAATTAAGCGCAAGACAGAGCATCGCATCGTGATCACTGGGCGGGCAGCGGCATGGGAGGCATGCGGGAAACTGTCCGAGGACGGTTACCATGATCGTGGAGCGTCGGCAGCCAGATGATGCTCGTATGAAGCTGATTAGTGTAAATTCGAGGAATGTTTTAATGTGCCTTATTCTTAGCGTGTAATTGAGACAATTGAAATTCAGGGTCGAGCAAATATGTGGTTGGCTAGAATTATGTCCAAATGCTGCATAAATCATGAAATCTGATCAAGACCGCTTGCCGACTTTCGTACTCCTCTCTCCTCCTCTCGCACACCCAACCCTTTCCACGACCAACACCACCCCCAGGAGCACGCCAGATCGACTCGAATCCCATCCGCCGGTCGTTTGCTGATCAATTTAAGACTTTGTCATCTTGAATATTCCCCAGTATCCTCCACTTCCCACCGCTCCTCATCGCAGCACACTGAACCGCCAATTCCACCCGGACGACGACTTCAAATGCCTCGATAGCCAACACGACGGCATCCGTTTCGACCACTGGTAAGTCTTTCTCATTCCTATATCTTATGCGATCGAGTAAAGAGACCAATCTGCCTCCCATCGTGCCTGTGGTCATGACCGCACTTCTCCTGTCCTGCTGCGGTCGGTAGAAGCGCCCATTTCACCGTCCAAGGACCACAATTCCATCATACCTACTCCTGCTCCATCGTACAACCCCTAAATCTCATCATCAACTTGACAAGAGTCAATGCTAACAATACTTTCTAACCAGACCCCAAGACAAGTTGACATTCGTTCCGTCCTTGTCCCTTCACCCCATTGACTTGCGACATCGTCTCCTCCCCCGACAGTCACAACCACCACATCTCTCCCCACCACACATCTTTTGATCCAAGACATCTTCAGTCCATCCATACCCTCGTCTTCTGCTCTTCGAGTACACAACTCAGATCTTTTGCTGGGCGCGGCTTTATCAAACGCAACCAAATCAAGTTCAAGCCTCCTGCTTCCCCTCTCGCGCACATTCGTACCCGACCCGGAGCACAATGGCTGGAACGGATATGCGCACTGGGGCCCAAAGAATGGCTACACCGCCAGCAACTTATGCTGGTGGCCAGTCCAGTTCTACAACACCACACAATTCAAATATGTCTCCTTTTGGTGGTGCGAGCCCGACTCCCAAGAGCGTCGCATTCGAACTCCTCTTCCCCGAGTCACCCCAATATCGTGCGCGCCTACCTATGCGAGTGCAGATATTCCCCCATGACACTACCGATTCCATCGTGACCACTGTCAAGAACTTTTATGGTCTTTATGCTGGTCCGGGTGGAGCAAAGGGGGTGAGTTTCGAGGATGAGCAGGGCAATACCCTCATCGCTCGTTATGAAAACCTTCGAAACAACATGGTAGTTTACGTTCGCGTCATCGAGGAACCAACACAGCCTGCTGGTGCATTTGGTCCTTCTCCATATCAATCGGGAGCATCTGCAGGTCCATCCGCCTATTATTCTGGTGGTGATGGTAATCAAATGCCACCTCCACAGCCAGCACAGGCCCTCAATTATGGACAACCACTCTCTCGGCCGGCTTCGAGAACATCGCGCAAACGCAGTGTCTCTCCAAACAGTCGCGGTCGCCGAAGCGAGTCTGCGAGTACAAATCCTCCCGTGATGAAGAAGAATCGCTCACGTTCTGGCTTTAAGAGTCGTGGGTCAAGTACACATGGCGGCTTCCCAGACGTTCACAGCGATGGCTTGAATGGATACAGCAGTGGAGACGGTGCTGCTGGATCTGTTACGAGCAGCAGAACCAAGAGTGAGCACATTGGAAATACTGAGATTAGTTTGGACAACATTGTTGAAGGTGGTCGTCGCAAGAGAGCAAAATTTGAGAGCTCCGTAAGTGACAACAATTCAACAACAGCGCAAGAGATAAATGCTAACAGACACACCCCAGGAGCTACCACTATTTGCCCCTCCACAAATGCCAGCAGCAGCATCAAACTCCTCTGCCTCCCCAGCACGCCGTATGGAACATCATCGAGCCTCTCTTCCCTTCACACATCCCTCACAGCACCCTTTCTCGAACCCACAAGCCCTACAATCCCCTCAGAGTTATAGCAATGGATTTGGACAGCCTGGTATGTACTCGACACCAGCTGCTCAAAACCGTCGTACTCGTGGAGCGGGATACCCCAACCGCCAGTCCATTGGTACCACACCAAACAGCTCCGGTATCCTTCCCACCCCAGAGCCAACGGTCGGCAGTTGTATGTCGGAAGAAGACAAAGATGTTGCTTTGCAATTGATGAGACTTGGTGAAATGTCCAACATCTCCCACGGTCGCACATCCGCTTCCACACTTGATGATACCTTCAGTGGTAAGGCGGATGCTGCTTCTTCAACCGGTGCTACGAGTGAGGAAGAAAGCGATAGTGAGCCTGAGCTACCACCTGCACGTCGTCAGAAGCGTGAAGCTAGCCCAATCCTACCACCAGGTGCCATCAAGAGATTCCGCCCACATCTTGACGATATCTTGCCAAGTCAGGATAGCACAGAGCCCAGTGGAGATGAGGCTGATTATGAATTCAACCCTGCCAATAACGATGAAGGCCTTGACGAGGTCACTTCAAAGTCCAGCATGCCCAAGTCAAAGAGTATGCCAACTGTCATGGGCAAGCCACGTACCAGTGCTTCTGGAGCCAAGGTCAACAAGTCCGTCAAAGCCAAGACTCCACGTCCTAGCCAGACTGTCAAGTCAAAGAAAGCAAGCAGCGTTTCTGGTGGTGGTGCTAAGCCCATCTCTCCAACCTCTTTGCCATCTCAATCCCGCAAAACTTCAAATGCTTCCGCGATGGGTTTTCAACAACTCGGTGATGACGAAGAAGATCTGTCATCCAAACCTCGTTGCCAACGTTGCCGAAAGAGCAAGAAGGGCTGTGATCGTCAACGTCCATGCCAACGATGTAAGGATGCAGGACTCAGTGCCGATCAATGCGTCAGCGAAGACGAGGGCAATGGTCGCAAAGGACGTTATGGACGACACATGGGTGTTCCTGTCAAGAAGGAAGATCTTGCTGTTGAAACTCCCATCCTTCCGGGTATCATGGCTGGTGGACAAGGAAGCCCAGACAAGAACAAGAAGAGAAAGCGATAAATTCAATTATTACTTCTTCTTGGCCCACTCCGAAGACCGATCAACAAAGCAACAATTTCTTTGTGTGTATCAACGAATTTGTCTTTTACATTACGCCTATACATTTCCATCGCCTCTCGGTGCTCTCGACAAAAGCGATTCGTTCTTCATCGACTCTACATTGAACATCCTCACATATTTGACCTCTCCTGCTGCTTCGGCGTTGGGGAAATCTTGATTGTTTTTCGCGAATCATAACAGCATGGCGTCAAATGTGTTTTTTTCAGTACCTTTTCTTCTTGAGGGTTTCCTTATTGTAATTGGTTTTCTACACGGCAGCGAGCCCGTTGGTATATCTGACCTTGTTGAAGCATTGAGCGCAGGAGACAGGATCAAAGACTACACTCGTTTTTTTTTATTGATGACTTGATGGATGATTACAACTCTGACGATTTTTCTTTTCTTTCTCTTCTTTTCACTCGTTTGGTTCTTGGTTCAAGTTTGCCCTTTGGTTTCTACTACTTGATGGTATTTGAACCTTTGAACACAGAACTCTGAACTCCACCCTTTTTTTCTTGTCACCTTCTTTACTTTTCTCTCATGTGCTTTTTGTTGCCTGCCTGGTCTTGGCTTCCTCTCAAATCGCACGTCCTACTGCTGACCTTTTTAATCTAACTGTTTCCATTTCTTTTGTCGTCTTGTTTTTTCCCCTTGAGGTTGTTGTGTTTCTCGGATCTGGTGGTGTGGGTGGGTGGATCATCTGAATTCGTTCGATGGAATTTAGTCTGTGAGTACAGTTCTGGGTGGACTTGACTGCTATCGAGTGTGTAGAAGGAAACGGAAACGGAGGATCTGGAAATGATGGGTGTCATAACAACTTCGTTTTTTTTTCTCTTTTTTTTTCTGTCGTACACCTTGGTAGCTAGCTAGCTATCTGCTGCACTTTGATCACATGGATGGTGGGAAGGGGGCGGTCGGTGTCTTTCATTGTGGTTTGGGTTTCATATTGGGGGGATGGTGGGATGGATGGATTTGGGAGGGGGTTTTTGTTTGGTGGGTGGATGGGTGGGTGTGTGCTTGGTTTGGGTGGGGTGCTAGGGTTTAGATAGATGGGTTTGGAGGGATGGATGGATGGATGGATGGGATGGCATAGGTCGGAATACTACTTTGATACTTTTGATGCTTTTGAGTCTTTTTTTTTATGTGTGTGTGTTTGTGTGTGTGTGTGGGGTGGGTATGGATGTGAGGATTTCTTGGGGATTGTGTGGTTTGTGGTGTGTGTGTGGTTTGTGTGGTTTGTGTGGTTTGTGTGGTTTGTGTGGTTTGTGTGGTTTGTGTGGTTTGTGTGGTTTGTGTGGTTTGTGGTTTACCCCGCATTCTTACCGATGAGTAGTGTACTAAGACATTGAAAGGGGCAGGGCTTGTTTTATCTATTTTTAGTACCTACTTGAGTGCGAGTGCTGAGTGTTTACTGGGGATATTTACGGTACTGTGGTGTACTGTACTGTATTGTTCTGTTCTGTACTGTATTGTACTATATTGTATTGTTCTGTATTGTTCTGTACATACGCACATCGCATCGCATCGTATCGCATCACATCGTATCACATCGTATCACATCGTATCACATCGTATCACATAGCCATATCTACTCGTACAGCCATATTACTCGTACAGCCATATCTACTCGTACAGCTATATCTACTCGGAAGATTACTTCAGATTACATGTAGAGCGTAAGAATATAGCATCTCGGTACCTAGGTATCTAGGTGCTTAGGATAGGTATTCTGG
>LT855427.1:714444-727874 GCA_900184765.1 Hymenoscyphus fraxineus | reverse complement strand
GAGAGGTGAGGTGAAGGAGGGGGGGATAATAGGGTATAGGGGGATATATTCTTTGGGGGGATTTGAAGAGTTGAAGATGGGTATTTGGAGTTTGGAGGGAAGTGGGTTAATGAATTAATAAAACAAGCCTTGTTATTAGATATAATTAACCCTCCTTAGCTTAGTTTAATATATTAAATCTAAGAATTAAGTCTAAGTAACGTAGTAGTAAATATCTCTATACTACTTCTCGCTAAGTATTTACTAAATTTATTAAACTTATTTACTATTTTAATATTTAACTATTTAACTATTCTAGTATAAAGGTAGTATAGAATATATATTTTAGAACTCTTATAGCGCGCTTACTTTCTTTAAATACTAAATACCTTTTTTAAAAGTACTTTAGATATATTATTCGTTTTATTAATTAGAGATACTTATTCTTATTACTTAGGGATATAAAAGAAGCGGGTATTACTTTATATACCCTACTAAAAGTTATTATTCTAAATACCTTATATAACTAAATTAATTCTATAAATAGTTTAGAATAATTAATAATCTTATTTCTTATTTCTTTAAGTAAAATAGGATAATTAATTATATTATATTAGACTTTTAGAATAATAACTTTTAATAGAGTATATAGAGTAATAACTAGGTTTCTTACTTATAATTCGCTTATATATATATATTTTAAAAAGTAAAATATAAGTACTTACCCTTAGTATATTAAGTAGCGCGAAAGGAAGTAGTTATAATATAGAATAAGGTATTAAGGGGAAAAGAAGAAGGGGAAAACTAAGAATTAAATAAAAGGAAATAAGAAAGATATATTCTTATAAAGAACTAGCGAGTAGGTAGGTATATCTACCATTTAATCTATATCTAGTCTCTATTATCTATTTTATATATATATTTACCTCTCTTACTTATATTTATATAATAAGTATAGGAAAACCTATTTTTAGACTATAACTATACCGAGAGCTATTCTTATCTAGCGAATCTTATCTATTTATCTCCTTATATTATTTCGACCTATATAAACTAGGCCTAGGGGAATTCCTATTAGTCTAGGGAGTAGGAGTATATTTATCCGATTATATAATATATTCTAGCTAGAAATTCTAGAAATTTTATAGGATAAGAGGGTCTAAAATAGAATCCTTCTACTAATATACTAAAGGGAATAGAATCCTTCTAGAAGGAGGGGTCTAGAATAGAATGGAATTCCAGTTACCGAACGCTAGTTATATTAATAATTCATAGTCAAAAGTGGCCCCTTTGATATAGGGAAATGGTATAACTCACGTGACTCGCTTCATGTTTCATAGGTTAGGCGTAGTCTATATTAAATGAACATATTACGATATATACCCGGAGTTAATTAGGTATATATTTAAAAGTTTACCTAGTACGAATAATTAACCATTAATTAATTAACTATTATTACTACGCTCTTATACTTTATTACTTCCGGTCTATACCTAGTAGTACTATTATTTACGAATATCGCTAGTATTAATAGAATTTCAGAATTAGGTAGACGCGATTAGTTGTATATATCAGAGTAATAATCATCCTGTTGGGATATATTCGACCCCTTTTGTTTATGTCACATGATTAGACCCACTCGTTCGAGTACTACAAGTACTCGAACAACACCACTCCATAGCAATTAAGACATCATAAACTGAATATATTGTACCTTTCTTTTAACCCTTGGATATCCCAGATATCTCTATACCAACACATCCATTCCAAGCTTCCACTACTCCCCTACATTACATTTAAATACCCTTTAAAAGCAAAGTATAAGCCCCTACATACGCACGCTTAGCATCCGATTAATCCGATAACCATAGTCACCTACACTCTTTGTTAAGGACAAAACAGGAGACTGTTAGAATGAGCTGTAAAAAGTGAGTGATATTCAAAGTACTAGCTAAAGGTACAGTAGGGTCCTTGTATAGGAGCCGTCCTGTTCCATGGAAGCTTCCATAGAAGCTTCCATACCTTCCTGTCTAAGACTAGCGTGACTCATATGTACCTTTGGAGTACAGCGTACAGGCTGTCTCGCTAGATGCAGGAGTCACATGCTAAAGTAAACAAAGGTAAAGTCCAGTACGTGCCGTAACACTCTTATAACTATAATCTAGCTAGATTCTAAAAGAAAAACTAACCTTTCCTTTAACTTAAAACTTCCTCTGTTCTCACATATAATTAAGTTCTTCTTATATAAGTACTAAGGATCTATATATTGATTAGGGACCTAACTTAAGACGTTGTTAATTATTGTACTTTCTTATATTAATAGTATTTATAAATTGAAATCAAAATTAAGGAAATGAATGATTCTATGACAGAAAAGAAGGTGTTGCTCTAAGGATGTTTATAACTTACAAGTGACATCTAATGGCAGGATTTATAGTGAATAAGGATAAAGAGTGAGCTGGTGGGATATATATCCTACTACTACTACTATATACCTTCAACACCACTACTACAATATCTACCATATCGTCAGCTATACTTTTGTAAGCTCTTTTATAGAGGTACCTAGTGCTGGTTACTCTATTTTTACTCTTTTACTCATACTCAGGTTCACGTGGGAGTTGTAGGATATATTATTTGGGTCAAACAGCCCCTAGGGCACTTATAAGGCTATTTTTACCCTAGCAAGTAGAGCCTAGGCTGCCAAGCGCTCTATTCAGGCCTATCTTACTACCTAATTCTAGTGGCTAGCTTAGGGATGGTAGAGGGTAAATAAGAAACCACTTTACAAGCGTATAATAATAATTAGTAGATTTATTATTATTATTATAGACAAGTGATCGAATAGATTAAATAGTATATATATATACGTAAGCTTGCTTAGTTACCTTTAATACGTAAAACACCTCCTTTACTTATACTATTACGGAACGTGCTAGGTTCGGCCAGGCCGAAACCCTTGGTTCAGTTAACGTTCCTTCACATGCCATATCACATGCTATTTATACGTGCTTTGCCTAAGCGAGGTTTCGTAATTAGTTAAAGGAGCCTTCCAGAACCTTCTAACCGATCAGGATACGGTATATATTAGTTAGCTTACTACTACTCTTTTAAATAGTATCTTATTTTATATTCTAAATATTATACCTAACTTTGTCCCTAATATTTAGTAGTAATACTCAAGACCTAAGTTTATCTTTAATTCGTTCTTAAATCTAGTATTTACTAGCTCTAGAATAAGGTACTAGAGAACCTCCTCTTATAATATCCTATTCGTGGTATTATAATTATATTACGTAGCTAGGCCGCGAATATAATTACCTCCTATAGATATTAATACTACTCTTAACCTATTATATCTTAGAACTAAGTATAAGGCTACTATTAGCTAAGTTATAAGATTAAAAGACTTCCTTAATTCTTAGAGTCCCCGCCCTCTATTTACAAAACTTTATATTTAGTATATAAACTAGAAAACTAACGTCCGAGAGTATAAAGCTCGACTAAGAAGTTTCTTTAAAAAGATAAGTAAAATAGCTAGTAGAAATAGATAATCTTTAGGCAGAACTAAGAATACTAGACAGGTATCCTCCGGTAGTAAATAATCTACTAGTAGGATAGGAAATCTAAGTAGTTAACTAAGTAGTAATAACGTAAGTAATCTCTAGGGAATTAAAGTAAATAATAATAATAATCTAGGTAGTAAACAAAATCTCCCCCCTACTCCTTAACTAGTACTCCTACAGGCTATATTAAATACTTAAGGACAAGTTAACCTAAACACAGCTTTTATATAGTTTTACTAGTAAAACTAGAACCTAGCTTAATAGTTTATCTAGCTTACTTAATAAATAATAGGTATTATCTAGAATAATTAAGGACAAGCTATAAGAAATCTAGGACAATAAGGACAAGGTTAAGAACCTAGCCAACCTCTAGTTTAAGTAATAATAGTTTATAAGATTCGATCTAAGGATATTAGTTACTTTAATCCTAAAGATAATAGTAGGACTATAAGAAGTAATAGTAAATTCATAGTATACGCTAATATTTTTATATTTTATAATAAGCTTCGGCGTCTTATCTAAGATCACACCCTATTAGAAGTTATAGTATTATTACTTTCTGTTTTATATAGGGATACTATAACTTAGTAGAACAATAAGATTAATAAGTAGGACTAAGACTCCTTACTTATAAATCTTAACGACCTAGTTAAACACTTAAAAGATCGATTCTATATAAATCTATTAAGAGCTAATATAGTACTTAATAAGGTTTAGTTATCTAAGTTAAAAGAGACTCTTACTTAATTTATAATAAGAGTTCGAAGAGCTTATAAGTATTCGAGCTTTCCTAACAAATATAGTTAAATAATTTAGATTTATAATTATATATCTCTTAACGTACGTTAGAAGATTAAGAGGCCTACTAGTAGGACCTATATAGACAAATAGCTGTACGAGCTCCGTTAAACTAAGCTTCTATTAGAATAGTTAAAAGTAGAACGAAAACGCAAAAGGGAAGAAAAGTAATAAGATTATATAGTAGAGTCCTTTCTTAATTTAAAACGTTCTAAGAACTACTTACGCGGCCCCTATAACAATTGTCGACCTAATAGAGATAATCGATAATAAGACCTACGCTGTAGGTAATAAGACAAATCTACTAAAAAGGACTCTTCGAAACCTAATAATAAGAAGTCCGAATAACCATAAGATAAGGATAAACAGGGTAAATCTAGTAAAGGATTAAGGTTTTACTCTTAACTAGATTAGAATAATCGTTAAAATAGTAGAGATAATCGTCGATAGGAAGATTATTATAATAGTTGTAATAATAAGAGACAAGAAGGTAGATACTTTATAAGGACCTGTAAAGGATAAAAGGTATTTATTATTAAAGAGTACTCTTTAGATACTAGTTCTAAGGATAGTTATTATAGAGTATATTTATTAAACGAAGAAGACAATTATAATAACTTTAATAGTTATATTTTAGTAGATATAGACTTATAAAATATAGAACCTCTTAAATAAGTTCTTACTATAGTAGTTAACCTTAAACCTAAACTAATTAAAGCCTAGTTAGCCCGTCCTACTATATTAGATATAGTTAATTATTACTATTATAGACTTACTTTCTCTTTAAATAATAAGCTCTATAGTTATCTTATATAAGATTAATATTATAGCTTACGGACTAGTACTATATAGGCAAAAGACTAAAAACTTAATAAAAACCTATCTATAGAAGAAATCTTAGTAATTACTTTAAAGGTTCCCCTAGACGTTACTATAAGTAGTTTTATATATAAAAAGCACCGTATTATAGTAGTATCTATTTAGTTTAAGAAGAACGGAGACTAGTATAAAGTTTATATAGATTCTAGTATAAATATAAGTCTTATCGACAAGGAATTCCTTAAGAAGATTTAACCTTAAGCTAAGCTTAAAGTATATACTAAACTAATTAACTTAAGAGGAATTAGTAATACTCTAGTAATTTTATCGGAATACCTTTTTTTAGATATGTTTTTTAAAGGAATTAATAGTTCTATAGTATTAGAATAGGAAGGATCTAAGAAACTAGTAATTATATACTTTAAGTGTAAGGTTTATATAGTTAACAAATTAGCACCTAAGATACTAATTAGTACTAATATTATAGTATTTGAAGATATCTCTCTTAAGCTTAGTAAATACTATACTTCTATTAGTAGTTATAGAGTTAATATTAAACTCTTTTTATAACTAAGACAAAACTTTCTAATAATACTAATTTATACTAAAAAGGGTATAGATATACCCTTGAAAAGTAAGGTTCTTATACCTATTAATAAGAGTATTCCCCTACCGAAAGCGGAATAAAGTTAGCTATTAGAACTAGAGGACTGTAATATTAGAATTTACGCTATACTCTTAGATAAGTTAACTATTAGTATTATAGTATAAAACAATAGTAATTCCGCTATTTATATTTTATATAATTAGTAAATAGGTTATACCTCCATTATTGATTTAGAGTAGTACTTTTAGGTCTACGATAAAGACTCTAATAATACTAAAAGTTAAATTAAATAGTTAGCTCTACGTTCTCTCTCTTATATAACTCGAATAGAACCTATTTAACCTATTTAAAACCTTAATATAGAAACCTAGTATTCCTCCGAAAGTATAATTTATAGTATACTAGACAAAGCTATAAAGATCTCTGCTATCCTAGATAATATACTAGAAATACTATTTAAGGACTAGGGATATATTAATATTCTAGAGGATCTTTAAATAAGGATTTAATTAAAGGATAGATAGTAGGATAAAATAACTAGCTATACTAAAGTTTACCCTTTAAGTAACTATAATAAAAAGGTAGTTAAGGAGACTATATTAGACCCGCTCTTAGCTTAATAGAGAATTAAGTATACTTATAGAGTAACTCCCTTCTTATAGCCGATCTTTATAGCTAAAAAAGTAATACTAGACAAGACAGTTAAGTTTCGGGCTATTATTAACATTTAAGGTCTTAATTCGATCGTTTTACCTAACGCTTATCTAATACTAGTAATAGACAATATTATTAACAACCTTTATAGTATAACTCGAATCTTAATAATTAACGTAACGTTATTCTTTTAGTAATAGCGTATCTATCCTAAAAGTCGATAGGTTATAACCTTTATTATATATAAAGGCTAGTTCTAATCTAACTATACAATTATAGGATATAGGAACACTCTAGCATATACTTAATAGTAAATAAACGCTATATTCGTAGATCTACTATCTGTTAAAATCTATATAGATAATAGTATTTATACTAGTAGTACCTTTAAGGAGTACTTAGTTAATTTATAAGCTATATTAAACCACTTTATTAAATATAATATCGCTATTAAAGAATTAAAGTATTTCTTTGGTTTTCTATTTGCAATAGTACTTAGATATTATATTAATACCTTTAGATACTTAAATATAAATAAGCGTATTACAGTAATTAAGAACCTTAAGTTTTTATAAACCCTTAAGGATTTAGAGACCTATATTAGTATAACTAGTCGACTACGTTATTTTATAAAGGATTATACTACTAAAATTAAGCCCCTTTAAGCTAGGAAGACCTTCCTTTTATAAGGAGCTTTATATAGTAGACTACGGCGTAAATAGTTTATAAAGTCTACTACTTTTATTTAACCGACTATAAAGGAGTTAAATTCTTTTAAAGAGGTATAATAAGCCCTCTATTAAAAGATAGTGTTAGTTTATATTTTACTAGACTAAAGGTTATATATAGATATTAATACCTCTAGTAAGAAAATTAGTACTATAGTTTACTACTTTTTTATAGAATTAGAATTATAAAATATACTAGTTAATACTTAAATCTAACTAATTATATTTCTTTTTCGTAAGTTAAATACCGTAGAATATAATTATTAGCCTATAGAACTTAAAATAGCTAGTTTAGTATAGGTTTTATAAAAAACTTATATTTACGTTAAATCTACTAGGAAGAAGCTAGTAGTTATATTTATAGATTATATCGCTATAGTAAAGATAGCTTAAAAGTCGGACTTTACTACTATAATTTCTATAGAAAAGACTAATACTCGAATTATTTATACTTCTAAGTTTATTTCTTGTTTTAACTTAGATATTTAATATAGGCTAGGACTACGTTATATTATACTAGACGCTCTATTACGTTTAGAGGCTAGGGATTTATATAAGCTCCCTAAGGAAGGACTAGGAGAATTAGATACTCTAGCTATTATTATAGTAGGAGTTTTTACTATAACTTTAGTTAAAATGTCTTTTGAATTCTGGACTTAACTACTAGAAGGTTATAAGGACACTATTTAAAAAAATATTAAGTATAATATCTTCTTAAATAATTCTCTTAGTATAAATAAAGCTATAGTCGCCTTTAACGTTTAGGACAGTTTAATATATAAATTACTACCTATTAGTATTAACAGACTCTTATTATAACTTTACCTTCCTAAGAAGTTAGTCTCCTAGGTACTCGACCTAATCTATAATAATAATTACCTTAGATTTTAAAAGATGTTTAATATTTATTTAAGTACTTTCTTTATACCTAGATTATCTTTAATTATTTAATCTTACCTTTAATATTATCCTTAATACTAGGTTTATTAACTAAAGCGTTATATACCGTATAAATTACTTTAACCTTTACTAATACTACCGGTTATATTCTATACTTTAATAATAGATTTTATCCTTACCTTACCTATTACTTCTAATAGCTATAACTCTATACTATCTGTTATATATAAGAGGTCTAAGAAAGTAGCTCTTATTACTAGAAAGTCTACTTAGATAGCCAAGGAATGGGGACAAGCCTTTATTCTCTAGCTTTTGTATATAGACTAGGGAATTCCTAAGGTTATTATATCTAATCGAGACCCTAAGTTTTTATTCGAGTTTTAGAAGGGAATATTTAAGAAGCTCTAGACAAAGTTACTTTTTAGTACCGTATATTACTCTTAAACTAATAGATAAAGTAAACGTACTAATTAAATAGTTAAGATCGCTATATACTTTTATATTAACTAGCTATATAATATAGCTAAATAGAATAAATACCTTCCTTTACTTTAATTTAAGCTTAATAATATACTATTATCTCTTAATAGTAGGACTTTGAATAAGAACGCGTTTAGGTTTAAACTAAATAACGCTATTAATCTTTTAGGTAATAATCTACTTATATAACTATAATCCGCCTAGGAGTTAACCGAATCCCTTAAACTTACTTAAATATATATAAAGGTTTACTTTAATAAGAAATATAAACCTTTATTCTTTTAACTAGGAGATAAGGTATTTCTTAAACTTTATAAGGGATATCACTTGTCGTTAACTAAGATCCTTAGATAAAAGTTATCTTATTAACAAATTAGTCTACTTAAGGTTCTTAAGCAAATTAGATAATTAGTATATTAACTTAAGTTACTTACTAAATAGCGTATTTATAATATTATTTCTATTACTTAACTTAAGCTAGCGCCTCGGGATATAGATCTATTTAATCGTTAATAACCTTTATCTAAACTTATTATTATTAAAGGAGATATTTAATATAAGATCGAAAAGATTATATATAAGGAGATTACTAAGACTAGCCGCGTATAGTATCTCGTTTAATAGAAAGGATATAGACCTAAGGAGGATTAATAGATTAATTTTAATAGATTAGATAATACTTTAGAGTTAGTAGCTAACTTTAAGGCGTAAGCAGCCCCGGAACGTACTACTATAAGGACTTCCCGTCGTAGAAAGTAGTATTATTATTAGATTATTATTTATAGATATAGACTTAGTACAATTAGTACTCATTAAGAGTCTACTCGTTATAACACTAAGGGCAGCGTCTTTTGTTTTTTAGGTAGCAATTGTTATAGAACGTACCAGGTTTAGCTAGGCCGAAACCCTTAGTTCAGTTGACGTTCCTTTACATACTATATTACATGCTATTTATACGTGCTTTGCCTAAGTAAGGTTTCGTAATTAGTTAAAGGAGCCTTTTAGAACCTTCTAACTAATCAGGATACGGCATATATTAGTTAGTTTACTACTACTCTTTTAAATAGTATCTTACTTTATATTCTGAACATTACACCTGACTTTGTCCCTAACATATACTTAGGTTTACGTAGGAGTTATAAGATATATTATTTAGGTTAAATAGCCCCTAGGGTACTTGTAAGACTATTTTTACCTTAGTAAGTAAAGCCTAGGCTACTAGACGAAGGCTATACCTAAATAATATATATAATTTATATATAGAGATTAGGTTATAGCTTATAGTAGTAGAAGTTATATTTATATATAAGTTTATAGTACGAGTTTATAGTAGTAGAAGTTATATTTGTATATAAGTTTATAGTATAAGTTTATAGTATAAGTTTATAGTAATTAAAAGTTTATATTAATTAAAAGTTTATATTAAGTGNATAGAATTATTAGTACTAATTTATATTATTATTAACTACTTATTATAGAATTAATAGTATTATACTAGTAAGGAACCTCCTACTTAATATAAATTTATCCTTAATTAATATGTTAATATATCCTAAATAAGTATCCGAAGTCTACTTTCTAAGACGTTATATTTACTTATATAGTATCTTATTCCTATTTACTTATATTATAGCTCCTTAATAATAACTATAACTACTAAATTTATACTAATTCGAGTATCTAAGTACTTTTAGCCTCCTCCTTAATTCGTCTATTATCGCAGGTTTTATAAAAGGCGTATTTAAACCCTAGCTCGATCTTTAGAATAGTAGTATATTATAGGCTTATTTATCGAGTATAAATAGTTATCTTAAGGCTTTTATAGCGTAAGTTAAATCGTCCTCCGCTACTACTATAATATTTACTCTACTATTTAAATAGTTTGTTTTACTTGTCTTTAGCTATATTAATATAAAGGAGTCGTCTTCTATAAAAGTAACGTTAGATCTTATTACTCTCTCTCTTTTAAACTTCTCCTTATCCTTAAAATCCTCCGCTATATATATAAGCTCTCCTAAATAAAAGAATCCTTTATATACTAGCTTTAAAAATACTATAAAATTAAGATTGTTTTATATTACCTCCTTACTATTTCTTTAAGCCTCCTTGTTCTATTATTCTACTATAATTACTTTAAGGATATTATAGGTTATTAGTTCTACCTAGCGCTTCTTGTCTTCGATATTTATACGTTTTACTCCTATTACTATACGCTTAATTATCTTATTCTTAAATACCTTTAGATCTAGTATCCTATTAATATAAACTAAACGAATATATAATATCTATTATTATAGACTATCGCCTTTTAACTTACCCTCGAACCTACCTAAACCTCCTACTATACAAAGTACTAGATAATTTACTAGTAGAATAACTTATACTAGGTATAGCTATACTCTATTACTTTTATAGAAGAATTCGTATATCCTTTAACCTAATTTGTAGACCTTTTAAGTCCCTAGTACTAATCTATACTATATATATTTTACTACAAAATTTAAGAGAGCTAAAGGGATTATACTTCGCTATTATAGGGGTGGTTTTATATAATTATACTTAATAACTAAGGGTAAACGTTAGTAATTAAAACTTTATTAAATCTTAAAAGTACGTTAGCTAATATATTTTCTACTTTTAGTAGCTAGTATACTATAATCTTAATATTATACTTTACTACTATAAGAAGTATTTAATATAATAATATATTTACTAGGCTTTTTAGTAATTATTTATTAAAACCCGCGAATACTATAGTATTATCTATATAAATATAGACTCTTTTAGTTAACTAGGATTAAGCCTACTATTCGAACGCTTCCTTAATTACTTCTATTTTAGTAATATTTATATTAAATATATTATTACTCCCTTTATAATTTATTAACTTTATAAATACTATATATTATTAGATCTCTAAAGTTTANTACTAGTCTATTTAAATAGAAACCTCCTATACCTTAAATTAAAGTATCTATAAATAATTAAACCTCTACCCTATCTTTTATAAAGAAAGTAATACTATTAAAGTCTTATACCGCCTTATACTACTACTCGATATCCTAACAAGCTTTAGATAATATTCGCCTAGCCTAGTACTTTATTACTATTAGTAGAAAAGAAGCTACGTAGCTCTAAAGGTTTCTATAAAATACCTAGCTAAGCTAAATTACTAGAGTATAATAGGTAAGAAACCTAGCTAACTCTCTTATATTATATAGTAAGAGTAAGTTACCTACTAGTACTTTTATAGTTAATCGTAGGGCCTTTACTACCTTATCTTATAGGATACTTAGCGTAAATTCTATTATATTAACTATATATCCTAAGACTTTTATTTATATACCTTTTACGTTCTTTTACTTCTTTTAAGATATACTAAGTACTATTATAAATCTATTATAATTGTCCTTAAATTCGATTATTTATTCTTATAATAACCCTAGTTAAAGTATTACTATAAAGTCGTCTAGATAATAGATTATATCCTTCTACTTTAAATATAATTATAATATCTAATAGATTACTTCTATAAATAGATTAAAAATAAAAAGAGAAGTATAAAGTCTAAATATTAAATAGTTTTTATAGTAGAATTAGTTATTCTATTTAAATCTAAATATTTATTAAATCTTATATATAAGTAGTATATTCCTAAAAGCATCTATTATATTATACTTTATAATTAGAGCTCTCTAACCTTTATATAGAATTATTATAATAATTTAGTATATTAATAAGTACTTTAAGTATACTACTTTTACGTTAATCCTATTATTTACTAAATCTATAGCTAGGAATAATAGATTATAGATTCTTTAAAGTATACTATCTTCTTTTAGTACTAATCTAAGTAGTAAGGATATAAACCTTTTAAGTAGTAGAAGTTAAACCTTTAAAATTTATTATAATCTAAGATCCTTTTAAATACCTTCTTCTATTACTCTTTAATCAAGACTCGCTAATCTATAATTTAGAGATATTAGTTATTTCTTATCTCTTTTATATCCTATAAGTATACTAAATTAAAGTATTAATAAAATATAAAACCTTAGAGGCCCTAGATATTAAGCTAATAACTCCTTCTATATATTAATCCTAAAAGGTAATAGTAAGTTAGATAATAGCTTGGCTAATCTATTATAATATTAAAATAAAGGAACTATATTAGAACATATAGGTATAGGATAGTAAGAGTAACTTTATATAAATATTTCGAGTAATTCGTCTAATTATATATTAGTTACCCCCTCTCCTATACTAAACCTTTATTTAGTTTTAGGCTTATCTATTACTTTTTCCTTTCTTTTAAAGTTTAAGAACCTACTACTAGTATTCGAATTATTAACCTTATATTCTTTTATACTATAATTCCTACTATATAATATATATATATAACGGCGTTTATACTAAGCTATAGTATAAGTAAAATTATTAAAGTTCTAATAAATTTATATAATATTATTTAGTTCTTTATAATATCCTTACTTTTTAACTCTTCTACTTTGTCTACCTATACCTATTCTACTACTATACTAGCTTACTAACTTTAGGAAAGGACAATAGTATTATAAGATCTATCTTTCTAGAAGAACCTACTTATTATAGTTATATAGGTTGTTTTAAAACTTTTATTCCTTATAGAATTAGATTACTATTAGTAAGATTCCTTTTAACTAATTATATATCTTTACTAGTTTTAAAACCTTATTATAGAATATTATATATACTCGGTTTAATAGTAGATATTTATCTCCGAAAAAGATATTAATAATTAATATATATTACCTAAAACCTTTACTCTAAATTATAAATATACTTCTATAATCCTTTAATTTACTTTTAACCTTAATACTCTTTATTTTTCTATTATCGAATACTATATTATAATCTCTCTTA
>LT855427.1:701568-714392 GCA_900184765.1 Hymenoscyphus fraxineus | reverse complement strand
CTATAAAGGTTAATTTATATATATTAATTAGGTCGAATTTCTCTAGTATAATATTAACTATATACTTATAGTTAACGCCTTAGAATTATAGTAGAAGTAGCCTTTACTTATCTAATAGCTTACTTTTATTATTATTATCTACTACCTAAGTTCTACCTAGTCCTTATACTTGGACTAGTCCTACTCTAGTACTACTTACTCTACCCTAGCTACTTACTAACGCTATAATCTTTACCTAAGACTCTTATCTTAACAAATCTATCCTAAGGTTATATTCCTCTACTTATAATCGATCCTCTAGTAATAATTATCCCTAAACTACCTGTCCGATTAGTAGTAATTATATACTATATTATAGATTTACTACTTATTAAGGGTTTACCGTACCCGAGCTCGTTTATAGTAGTAGAAGTAATATTTTACTAGATTATTATATTAAATCTTTTAATAAGAGTGATTATTTTTAATAAAAGGACTAGCCTTTAAATAAGAAACCACTTTATAAGCGTATAATAATAATTAGTAGATTTGTTATTGTTATTATAGATAAGTGATCGAATAGATTAAACGGTATATATATATACGTAAGCTTGCTTAGTCACCTTCGATACGTAAAACACCTCCTTTCGCATACAACGACTATCCCTGCGCGACGATACTACGTCTAACGATACTATATTCAGGTGCGGGGAACAAACGTCCAAATAAGTTTAGTGTTATAAAAATTTCGGGACCCGAAAAACCCAAGGATACCCTTATAGCGGGGATCCTTGTAGCGAGCCTTTTCTGTAACATTTATACCTAGGTAGGTAACATGCGAGTCTAGAATACGAAGTACGAGTAACACCTTGCCTACTCGTAAAGGGTCTAGACAGCTCGCGTCGCCCCCTCCCCTGTNGGGGGGGGGGGGGGGGGGGGGCGGAGACCCTAGCTGTCTAGACCCTTTACCTATGACTAGCGTCTGTGCTGAGAATTTCCTGGGCGTAAAGGCTTTAACGGTTTCGGTGCTATTATTGGTAATTTGGATTTCGAGTACAAATTTTTTACGTCAGCTGTATGGAATAAGAGTATTCATATTACAACCGGTATTTTCAAACGTGTAGGTAGCTGATCAACGGGTCAGACTTGGAACATTCATGTAGGCTGTGCCTTTAATTAAGAAAATTCTGGATAACCTTCGGGAAATTGGATGGCGCATTAGATACAGTACAAATGACCCCTCATTCATTTTCTTGCAGCATACTCCAAGGCATGGACATATTATTACTGCTTCCAGTCCCGGTGCGATTCCTTCGGTCTTGAATATCCTTTCTTGGGCAATATTAAAGTCTTCATTCTAGGGTTTTTCATATACTTTGGCTTGTCAACAGCAAGAGTTGTTCTTGTAAACAGGGACGTTGGTTGTAGGGTAGTTCCCTCGTCGGGGTCTTAAAATATAGTCATTGTATCTACCTCAAGGTCTTGTCTCAACCTGGCATACACGCCTCGGCATAACCCTATTTAAAGGCCAAGGCTCGATGGAAGGTATATATTTGCGAGTATCTCCAACCTTTTCTCTCCAGTTACAGGCACTGAAGAAGTCGAGCTCTAAATACCACTTCCACCAAAGAACAAGTTTTCTAAGATACCTTTCTTCCGCAAAATGCAACTACAAAGCATCCTCACTCTCGTCGCTTTGGCGACTAGTGTTCATGGTTCTTACACCATGGCAATTTGCAAAGATGCCGCAGTAAGCATACCATCCTTACACACTCGAAGATTCTATGCCATTCTTCCTTTCTTCACCCTCGCGACGATCAGATTACATCTCTTTAACACATAATATAGGGCATTGCCGTCACTGAACCGACCATAAACGCATGTTCTTATGCTAGGAATAACGATGGCTGCTTCGATTGCCAGTACATACCTTTCGATGGTTTTCATTGCGAGAGCATGGAAGGCAAAATCAATAGTGACAAGGTAAACACCCCCCTTACTTTCCTTCTTAGGCAAGAGATTGTCGGGATGCTAATTTGTTATCTCTTCGTAGTGGGGCGGGTTCTGCAAGGCTGCCGGTGCCGCCAGTGGAGAGGGCAGAAATACTTAATGTACCGAGAATCAAGGTCAACATCACCTCACTGAGGAGCTTGTGTATGAAGACTTCGGACAATGATTACTAGACTAGAGAGTTGGGTTAGATGATGATCGAATCATGATGTTGTTGCGCTCATGGTGCCCTCTGAACTCGACTGAGTCAAGGTGATCGAGAACTGGAGTTTACATATACCATGTAGTATATATATATATATGAAGTACATTGGCAGGCGTCTGAACTATAACGTTATTCGCTTTAAAAACGCTGAGTCTCACTTGGATTTGATTCGAAGCTGAGTTGCCTGAACATAATACTTTCCGTGATATAAATACAACAAAACTTTGCCATTTGAGTATTAACCCCCGGGGCTAATTCATTTATTATTATTTATCAATTCAGTGCTGGTATATCCTTTATTCCATGTGAACTAATATAGGTTTCCATTTTGCCATTAACACTTTAAATTTGTTACTAAATTATATTAACCATACTCTCTCTTCTAATTCTTATAATAAAATATATAATTAGTATATTATATATTTTGTATATTTAACCTACAATACTATACATGTTTGCTTTTTCACTCAGTATAGAGTTTGAATACATGAGTATAAGAATGCCGATTTAATCACATACTGCTCACATAATATATATATACAGCACCTTAGTGTCCAGAAGCACTATAAAACTACAAACACAAACTCCCCAGGGCAAAGATTATTTTTACACGGTATAATCTAGTAGAACTCGCATGTTTCAAATTTTCTAGCCAGTATCCTGCCATTAGTTCCACGATCCTCTCCAGCTATCCGTGAATACCTAGTCGTCTGGTTGTTTAGCATCGGTCTTTTGGCGTGCTGTTGGCGTGTTGTTAGAGTGCGAATTACAACAAACAAAGTCAGATTCACGGTCTTTTCGTAGCAGAACACAGAGGGAATAGCCTGAGCTCCCTGCACATTGGGAAGCTACAAATAACCAGGCTCTAGGACACTTGAACCTCTTTATGACTTCCCAATCTGGATACCACTTACATCCACAACAATACCAAAGCCTACATCTGTACTTGGGAACGCAACTTTACAGATACTTGCTTGTTCATTTACTCGGAGAATCTCAAACATCTTTGGCTCAGGCATATTGAATTACTTGAGTTCACAGCAAAACATCCAACCAGAGACACCTACATAAATGTCTTTGGCGGGAACTTCAGACATGTCGACTACCTCCTATCCGAAAACTTCTTTCCTCGGAATGCCTCTAGACATTCGTACAATGATTTACGAGATGTTGCTCGTTAATCCTATGCTAGGGACTAGCCTTGCCGTCACCAAAAGTGACAACTATGGAGTAGATACCAAATATGACCTCCATCCGGCCATCCTTGCGGTCTGTCGACAAACCTACCTTGAGGGCACGAGTACCTTGTATGGTCTAAACACCTTTTACATTGCCCCTCTTCCGGATTTCTTGAGTGCCCGTGCGAACAACTACGAGAATAGCATTTCCCCCGTTACGAGATACCACAATGCATTGGAACATAACGATAACGATTTTGGCAATATACATAGGCTACTGAAAGGAGCCGGAAGTCTAGGCAACCTTAAGGCAATGAAAGCCGTAAGATCTTGGAAGGTTGTAATCATGGTCGACATCGAAAGCACCAATGCAAACGTTGGAACGCAAGCAGAGCCGATAGGCCTTTTCCGTTTCTGTTGTGCTATAGCCCACAGTTCCCCCCGCTCGATGGATATCGCCATTGTCCCAAAAGGAATGATTCGCATCGGCTACCCCGCAAATCAGTATATCTCAATGGGGAATATGCTTCAGCCATTGAGCAATGTCCGCAATGTCGAAACGGTTAGATTTCGGGATGCCACCATCTTTGAAATTCCGGATTTCGTTGCCCAAGACGAAGATGCACTAGAGTTCCACAGCCATATGGAAGAAGAAGCGCTTCTCGAGGTACAGCTCGTCGAACAAATGCAGGGCAACGTCAAAATCGAATTTGCATATGAGATGTACCACCCACTTCTGCGATATGCCCAGGCTTTCGAGCAATATGGGCCGTTCAAGGAACTCATGGCGCTTACCGAGGACGAGTATACCGAGAGAGATGGAATTGGTAGCGATGACGATTATGCAAACTGGTGCGCAAAAGGAAACCCATTCTACGGAGATTACGTTCACCCAGTTGAGAAGAACCTCATGGCAGCAAAGTTAGAAGCTGGCAAAAATCACGTGTCGGCCTTCAAAGCTTTGCGCAAGTCGGTATTGGAATATCTCGAAAATCAATACCAAAGAATAACCAAGGCGGCTGGTGATTTGTCAAACTTTGTTCTGACCCAAAAGTCAACATATGGCTTATTTGACCCAAATACGAGACATTTACCAGTCTATCTGAACGGAGATACGCAATCAGGTGTTCTTACAGCAATGGTATTGCTTGAGAATTACTCCACTTCCTTTAAGCGAGATATGCCTCTTGAAACGAAGATGCAATGTTACTCTTTAGACTATAGTTTCAGTAGCCTGTACGGCATGATGGAACCAAACTTCCAATTCGAGCGTGTGGTTCGAGCCTTCGAGGCATCAGACCTGCGCGACTTTGTCAAGTGGTATCAAAATGCTGTCGATCTATTCGACGAGCAGTACTTGGAGATTAGAGCAGCACGGAAGCAGCTCTTCAAGTTTGACATGCTGGAAGAATTCGGAGTAACTCTTGGCCCTGAAGATATGCACCTTATCGAGCACATTAATGTAAGCAAACCTTTCTAACTATTACGCTGTTCTACCCTTCAACACCACTTTTCGAAAAGGAATAATTGGAGTCACTTTATTCTCTTCCCCCGCGACAACTAAGAACCCAATCAATATTGTATATGCTAATTTGTAGTAGTGGGAAGTCGAGGAGCCTGAAATTGGTCCTTGGGAGCAAGGTGACTGGCACTACGATTACTGGGATGATGGAGATTCTGGAGACTATGGAGATTCTGGGGATGACGATAGCAATTTTGATGATCAGGTTTCACAATCAACAGAGTGATGTTGAAGAAACACTGTAACAAGTTCATTCCGGGGATGGGACTTCAGGAGGATATTGGGAATGCAGTGAGCGTGGAACACTATTGTCAAGGTAGTTTTCTTCTATTTGTTTAGCTGAGAACAATTGAAAGACTTCATTATCACTCTGCAACCTTATACACTCTAACGTCTTTATTATATGAAACCTATTGCACAATTAACTTAACCGTCGAAGTATACGCAGGTTGATAGAAAGGTAAATTAAACAATTATTTTAGCCTATTTCTATAGGCTTTTGATAATTCTTAATTGTATGAGGCTTTTAGAATAATACAGTTATTAGCTAGGTTTGTACAGTGTATTAAGCATGTACATCATCTTGAGCATTAGAGGAAGAGAGAGTGTGATGTCTTATTAGTATACCCAGATGATCAAAAGTTACCAACCATTTATATATATTTGTTTTACTTTTATAATGCTAATGAATACAGATGACTTTGCCAGTCTTCCTTTACATTCTAAACTATGTCCAAAATCACCCTCAAAGATGACTAGTTATATTAGGGTTCTTTAAGAGTCGACATCGAATATTAACAGGAGTTGTTCGTAATATAATACAGGGTTAAGCATCTGGATCTGGAAGGGAACTATATAAGGATGGTGATGAAAGTGAACAGGATGTTAGGGCAGATGAGGAAGATAATGTTAAAAATGGTAGAGAGGATCACGAAAAGTCATCGGCGGAAGCAATCGCAAAGGTTGATGTCTTCCAGTCTATGAAAGGCTGGCCAGGGAGTTTAAGAGGCGTGGTCGTTACTCTCCATACACCTCTCGAAAAAGCTTATTACCCTAGTTGCCTTGTACAACTGAAATATTCATACAGAGAGTTTTGATCATTGTTAACTCTTACTTTTTATTAGCCTATGTATCCTAAGATAATTGTTTTGTTTATGGTAGAAGTTTGAAATAATAACTTTTAATATAGTATATATAGATACGTACTGCATCCTGATTGTACACTTAGGTAGGAAATGACTGAATCGAAAGTACCATACCCTAAAAGCTATATAATTACCATTACTACTATGCCTATACCTCTACACCCTCACTCTTAGCTTCACGTGCCTAGGCATTTTCACGCATATACCTACCACCCTTACTATTGCCCAATATTACCGCCGCATCCTTATTGTTGCCGTATTCTTACTATTGTATAAGGGTTCTACCCTAGTTTGAAGTTTAGAAAATAGAGAGAGAGTGGCGGAGGGGGATAGAAGCGGGGAAATACTTTACTCCGTAGTGGTGCGTGTCGCTTATTACTAGCCCCCACCGTCCATTCTCATCAGTTTAGTACGGCTTTACAATGTGAGAGGAATATTTTATAATGTTTGTTTGATGAAGGTTATGGTCGGCCAAGTTTTGTTGTTGCATGGGGAGTAAAAGTCTTCAAATGAAGAAAGGGTGTAGAGGTAACAAGACTAATGTCTTAGAGAAATATAAATAGTTAAAGGTTAGGTTGAAAATAAAACTGTTAGGGCAAAAAGGTAGAGGAGAAGGTGAGCACAGGTACATTTACTAGATCCTATTCGCAACTCCTATAATAAACCTAGAAAAGTGATGCTCCTTAGGAATCGAGAGTCCGATATCGGTTCAGAAATAGCAAGTGGGGTGGAAATACTTATTCGCTAGAGCTTCTTTGATACGTGACTTCGAGAAGGAAACATGGAATCTAAATAGGTATTTCTGATTAGATTTCTCTCGTTTAGTACTGAAGATTCCTGACACAGCTTAGATACTGTTACGTAATGCTTTAAAGACCGTGAAATCGTTTCTACTAGCTTCTAACTTTACTACTAGATTATTTTAGCTAGGTAGATAGTATCTTATAGAATAAATTTCCTCTTATTCCTTCCGGACTCTGCATGTCTAAAACAAACGTGCACGCAAGGTTGAGTAGAAGTATCTATCTTCTTAACGTCTTCTCTATATAACAGAGCCCTTTGGCCAACTAGGTTATAGTTCTAAGCATTTGAGCCTACATTCGACCCAGTCATCCTATCCACTTCTAAGTGCACGGGCTTTTTGGACATGCAGAGTCTGGAACCCTGTGGTAGCACGGATCTACTAGAGTAGTAGACCCGAGTAGGGTTTTAGTTACTCCTGACTACTGCTCTATTAGATCTTGATTTAGTAGGAACTTTTAAAAAATAATTTTTTCTTAAACTACCTATAAACTCGCTAATACACTTATAAAATAAAGCCTAGTATAACTAATACCTATTTTTTATTAAAGTTTTTTTTTAAAGATCTATAAAAAAAGGATTACTAATTATATAAACACTTACTATAAAATAACAAACAAGTACCTCTAGACCTATAACATTTATACTACTACCTTATAAAAACAAAATATAATTTTTAATACTAAAACCTATTTTATATTTATATCTTAAGATATAAACCTAAATATAAATAATTCTAGGATATTAAATCTTTAATTAAGATAAAGAAAATATATTACTCTTTTTATATACTATTTAATAAATATATATATAAAGACTCTATTCTACTTTATATATCCTTTAATAAATATATTAATAAAGACTATCTTTTAATAAATATATTAATAAAGACTAACTTCCGCTTTAAGTAGCTCTATTCTTTATTTAAATTATACCGAAGGCTAAAGAATAAGGACTAATAAGTAACTATAAAGATAAGGAGTATTTATAGAGGAGTACTTATAAAGGTATATTTAAGAGACCCTTAAAAACCTAAGTATAAGAATCCGGTAATAATAATATAGTATAGTTAGTAGAAAGTTTAAAATACTATATTTTATAGACTAATTCTAGTAAAATCCGAATTATTCTAAAATCTAAATTATTAGTATTTATTATTATTATTACTATTAAACTTTTATCTATTATTAATACTAGTAATTAGGTTAGTTTTTTATATTATATTTATAACTTTTAGATATTACCTCTCTAGGTTTAAAGATCTAATTAGTAGTTAAAAGAGGTTTTAAAATAGCTTAATAGGTATAGAAACTATAAGTCCTACTTTATAAGTACTTATAGGATCGGACCTTATAAGGACTAGGTTAGTTGTAATCTAAATATAGATAATTAGTAGAATATATTAAATATAAAAAATAATAATTACCTTTTATTAAGAGAATAATCTTATTTACCTTTATAACTTATTATTAACCGTTAGTTATATATCTTTATTATTTTTAATTTTTAGCTCTTATAGCTTAACTTATTATCCCTTATAGGGTTATTACTCTTATTGTTGGTTTCACTATAATAGTAAGGTAATACGGGATAGTATTATTAGTTTGTATTTCGTATAAGGGATCTAAAAGAGTATATATTACTAGCTAAGGATATATAGTGTTGTATAGTATCTTAGACAGTCGTCTTACGTAATAAACTTTAGATATCCTACTAGGAGTATAGATATACTAATACTAGCACCTCTTTAAAATAATTAAAATAGTATAAAATAAGATAATAAAAACCTATCATTATTAATTTACCTTTTCCTTAGCTAGTACCTCCTTTTTCGTAGTTCTTTCCACCTATTTATTAGCTAAATAATAGACTATATTTGTATTAATAAACAACTTAAGTACGTTATTATACTTTAATTTAGTTATTACGTCGGATAGGTTCGAGTTTACCTTAATCTATAGTAAATAGTTAATTTTGTACCTTTTAAATCCCTCTTATAGTACTAAAAGATCTACTATAAGTCTCTTTTCTTTTATTATACTAAGTTTCGTAATATAATCGTATAGTAACTTCGAATCTATATAAACTTTAAGTAGAATTAAATTATCGAGGAATATCTTATAGATTATTATCTTAATAAATATCGCTATATTAAATCTATTGCTTAAAGCGTATAACTCGAACGCTAATATACTCCTTATTACTTACTTATATTTAGTAGAACTTTAGTAGATAAGGTTCGCTTTATTATCTCTATCTTTTAGGATTAGGATATATCTAATTTATAAAGTAAGATCCTTTAGGTTTATAAAGGCTCTATTTATAAAGAGAATAAGTTTTAGTATCTTTCGATCTAATTTAACGTAATTAATTCCTTAGTTAGCGTTATCTCTTATCTACTTTAAACGTTTATTTAATAAGTTAATATCCTCCTTCTAAGGGTCTATTATTTGTACTGCCTAGGAGAGATCGAATGCCGCCTCTAGTTATAATACAGTAGCCAAATACGCTTTACAAGCTTGCTAGGATTCGTACTACTTTTATAGGGTTAGGTTCTCTCGAACTTTACTATATATACTATATAAATCTAAGAGTTTATCTTATACTTACTCTAGTTACTCTACCTATTTACGCTATATAAGTAATAGAGATTTGTTAGTAAGTATAGTAATTAGTCTACTATTAAACTTAATAGGGTAGTTAATTAATAATTATTTTTAAGGTTTCGCTATAAAATTAGCCTTAGCTAATTTATCTTCCTCTTATTAAGTAAAGTCCTTATTTATAAGGATTAAAGTATTATTAGTTTATAAAGTAATAATACTAAAAGCTTTATCTTTATAGGCGTATAATAAGTAGGAGTTGAACGTTAATATCTTATATTTTAACTAGTTTATATAAAACTTAAGGTATATCTTATACTAGTAATTACCTACCTCTAGAACTCTATACTATAGCTTCTTTATAAGTAGCACTTTTCCGTCCTATTATAGTTAAGGTAGGTTTTAAGGTAGTCGAGCGTAAAAACGTCGATTTAGCTTTATAAGAGACTAGGTATAGGCTTACGTAATATCTCTTAGGTATATACTAAAATCGTTGAAGCTGAGTATAGTTAATAGTATAAGAATTAGTTGCTAGCTAACTCTTTATATAGTAGGAGACTCTATAAGAATATAAGACTTCTCTTTATTACCCTATACTTAAATTACTAAACGTAACTTAATATACTCTTATAAAGTACTCTTATTTCTTAGTTCTCGGATAAATTTCGAATTAAAGACTTATATACTATATAGAACGTTATTTTTATTAATAGCTTTAATAGCTTATCTATTTGTTAATCCTATAATTTTAAGGTTATCTACTACTATCTCTTCTTTTATTAATTCGATATTCTTAAATACTAGGTAGATGTTAGCGTCTTTTAATAGGTTAACTCTTACTATCCGAATATAAGTATTATTACTATTCTAAGTATAAGATTCGTTATAATCTAAGATCTATAATTCGGAGTCGATCTTATCTACAAGTACTATAATATATAGCGGTAGGTATTTCTTAGGTTGTCCTCTACCTCTCTTTAGTAGTAGCACTTATTATTATAGTTTAGGTATAGAGGGTAGTCAAGGTCGAAGGTTTCTTTCTAAAATTATAAAGTCTTAGCGTTACTCTAGCTAAGGGTCTTAAGACCTTTATTTATTATCTTCTAGTAGTATTTATACTAGGCTCTAATAATCCTAGTTATCTTCTCTCTTAGAATTATCTTTATAAAAAGATTTAACTAAAGTAGAGCAAATAGTAGTTTCTATCCTATTATTATTAAAAGTTATATCTTCGCCTTTAACTCTAATAAGCTTGTATAGCCCGGTCTACTTTCCTAATTTAGCTATAGCTCGCTATACTCTTACTAAATATCCTATAAGAAGCTTATAGATATTACTATTTAAAGGTCTATTTTTTATTCTTAGTACTTCTTTTACTTACCGCTTAGTATATAGATTTCTAAGGCCTTTTATTACTTTTAGTATAGTAATAGTACGTTATAAATAATTAGCTATAGGTAGTTCTTTATTAGTTATATAAAGAAACGCCTTAAATACTAGTAAAGTTAGAATTAATCTATTCAAACTAGCTAAATTATTAATAGCTTTTACTATTATTTATAACTTAGTATTACTTTATAATATAGGTAGCTCCGCGTCGAGTATTTTATATACTCTTTAAAATAGGCTATAATACTATTTAATCTTACTAACTAAATAATATACTTTAGTAGGTATAGTAACTATAGTCGTACTAAGAGTTTTAGCGTATAACCTAAACTTTCTACTAGTAAAATTTATACCTCGATTATAAGTAATAAGATCTAGCGGTCTAAGGTAGGTATTAACTTATATTTTTTAGAATAATCTCTAAGTAGTCTTTATATAGAAGTTAGGGAGCTATCTAGCTATTTAGAATCTAGTTACCTTATTTATATAATAAAGAATATTATAGTTATTAACCTAAAGTACATTAATATAAATATTATAGTTAAACTTATAGTTATTATAGATAGCGAACTTAAATCTACTAGGAGACTTTCTATAGAGTTAATAATACTTATAAAACTTACTTATAAACCTTAAGAAGCTAAAGTCTACTTTATAGCCTACTTGTCTTAGGATCTTAGCTAATCGAGGGGTAGATAAGTAACTAAATCTTTAGTGTAATTACTATAAGTCTGCTTTTGTAAGAAGTCTATTAATCCGCTAGTTTTACTATAGATACGTAGATATATTAGGTTAATCTTTATACTCTATAAAGAAAAAGGCGTATTTATATCTCTTAAATATAAGAACTTCTTTACTATTCTCTACTACTAGTTTATTCCTTAGATTATTAAATATAACTCTAATTCTATCTATATTAGCTAAGTAGAATAAGAAAGGCGTATCTATTAGTAATATAAAGAATCGAATAGTACTAACTAGAGTTAGTACGTTAATCGATCTAAGGTTCTTTAAACTTTTACTAACGCTAAATTTAATCCTTATTTTACTAGCTATAAAAGTATCTATTTATGTCTTATATAAAGCAGAGTATACAAGATATTAATTATATCTAATAGAGTATATATTAGTAGCTCTTATATTGATAAGAATACTAAAGAAGAATCTAGGACTATATCTCTTTTAGTTAGTAAAAGGATTAGTAAAATATATAGAGATATCTTTATATTCTTTTATATACTTAATATCCTAACCTTTAAAGAGAATATATATAAATATACAATTTTCTAGATTTTATATAATCTTCCTACTAGTTTCTTTATTAATTTTATTACTATATATTATCTAAATAGCTCTATTAATTAATATTTTATTACCTAAATCTCTATAGTTGTCTTCGATCTATTCGCTTATATATACCCTAGATATTTATAGTTTAGGATCTTATCCTTTATAATCTATTATATACTAGATAAACTTTCTTTTATTATTATAGTAGTAATATTTAGGTAGGTTATTTCTCTTTAAATTAAGGAACTCTTATTTAAACTTTTTATATTTTTCTATTAAATAGTAAGTTAACTAGTATCCTAGTTTCTTATAAACAAAACACTTCTTAATAAATCTACCTAAACCTAGTAGTTTATAGTATAAGGTTTTAGTAGGTAGTACTCTATAGAATCGTCGATCTATATAGTAGGCCGCTATTTTAGTAGGAAGGTTATTTAACTCTTTATTACTTATATAGAAAGCTTTACTTTGTCNATTAGGGGTCTTATTAAGTAGCTATAATATTATAGTAGAATCTAGATTATTAATAGCTTTATAGGTAATAAGTAAGCTCTTAATACTATTAATAAGACTAGGTATATCCCTCGTTAGGTTCGTACACGCTTATCTATAAGTAATTGTCTCTCGACAAGCTAAAATAAGTTAATTATAAAAGAATTTATTAGTCCTTAATTTAAGTATTAATTTATATCTTAAATCTTT